>JAAMXY010001496.1:31675-47488 GCA_019677205.1 Pinguiococcus pyrenoidosus
CTTGATATCATCAGCGCCGCAAAAAGCCCGAAAACCAAAAAGCCAAAAAAGCCAAAAAAGCCAAAAAGCCACTACAAGGCCTCTCGAAGTTTGCGCCACCAACGCCATGCGACGCTGCGTTCTCAGCATCTTGCGGCCGCAAGTTACTCTGCGTCGACGCCGTCCATGGGAGACGCTGCGGACACTTGCTTCAAGGCAAGATGACGACGGCAATGGGCAGGTGATCCTGGACTTCGACCCGATGGACGAGATCCGCGCCAGCCGGAGGACCTCTGCGAGACAGGAGAAGCTGCGTGAGAACCTGTCCGTGGCAATGCTAGGAAAGCGGCGGTCTTCGCAGCTGCAGAGCGATTTTGGGAAGAAGCGAGGACACGTGCGGGAAGTCCTCGCCCATCGGCTTCGGGAGTGCTTGGAGCAGGTCGTGGAGGAGGGCCGGGTGGACCTCACCGGGCTCACGGACCCCAGAAGCGCCATGGATGACCCGGTGCAATTCACGAGGGTGAAACTGTCCAAAGACAAGCGCGACGCGACCGTCTACTGGGTGCTGCCATCCGCAGAGGAGCAGTACTCGAGGCTCGTGCAAGACGAGACGCGAGCGCCCAATCTCGAGCTCCATCCAAACGTCCTCGCGAAGCTGGAGAAGCTTCCGAAGTCTCCGCTGGAGCGTCAAATCGATCTGCAGCTCAGGAGGCGCACTGCTGAGATCCGGCACCAGCTGTTTCTGCTGCAGAGGCTCAAGGTCGTGCCGAAAATCGAGTTCCGGAGAGACGAGCAGAAGCTCAAGGCGATGGCGTTTGATGTTTCGCTGAGCAGGCTTGAGAGAGAGGCCGCACAGGCGGACGCAGCAGCGACCGAGGCAGGCGAACGAGAGTAACGGAAAGCCTCGGTTCTTTTGACGCAACGAGCAAGAGAGAGAACGTTGTACAGGAGCGCAGCTGAGTCGGCTTGCTCAACACGAGCCCTCCATTCTACTTCTTCTTCGCAAGCTGCTTCCTGTAGAAGGCCAGCTCCGGGCCCTCCAGAATGTAGCCATCCGCACGCCCGCACTGGCCAGGACGGGAGCTGATCACGGCCATCAGACGACCGCGAGCGAACTGGTCGTCCAAAAACGCCTCCAGCGAGCGGCCCTTTTGCCGCTTGCGCAGCTTCCGCAGCGCATGGTCCGAGCGCTTCGTCTCCTCCTCCTCCGGTGCCTTCTGGCCCTTCTTCAGGCCGATGGCCACGCCATAGTGCTGCTGGTACCACTGGCGGAAGGGAGCCGCGTCGATGGCCACCACCGCGCCCTTCACCAGGGTCTTCGTGCGCACCAGCTCGTTGTTGGAGCTGTTGTACAGCACGTCCACGATACGCGCCTTGCGCGTGATCACCTCCGTGCCCCAGGAGAAGTTCCCAGACTCCAGGCGCAGCGCGCGATACTTCTTCGCGCCTCCCATGCAGCGCACCACGCGAACTCGCTGCACACATACAGAATGCCGGGTCACGATGAGTCCGCCGCTCTTGTGAGAAGCCTTGAGAAGGCAGCCTGCCCGCCCCATGGAGGGCGGAGAGAAGAGAGTCGACGCACCTTGGTTCCCAGTTTGGTCATCGCCGGCTGGCGTCCCATCTCATATTTGCGCTTCTTCTTGTCCATCGCGCGCTTGCCGCCAGTGGCGCGGCGCTTGTGGCGCGAGTCGCGGCAGATACCCATCTTTGAACGGCGTCCAAGTGGGGTGAAGATCAGCCGAATCCGAGGCGTAAGCTCTCCGTTCAGAGCGCAACTTGCAATCCGATCGCAATCCGCTGGTGGCAGAGAGTTTAATATCTCCACATGTAAATATTTGAGTATATCATAGGCTGATCTTCGAGAAAATATTAAATATAATTTAGCGACGATTCTACTGATACCCACCGTTGGGCAGCGATTCAATCGATACATAAATTTAGGAATATTATTTGGAAATGTTGAAATAGACTTTCGATTTTGTGTCCTTTCGCTTTTCGATGGCGCACATTATCGAAAGCTTAACATTGTACTATCATTTTGGAGTATGGGGTCTGGAGAGAGGTCTGGACGCCCGACGCCTGATGCAAGACGCCTGATGCAAGACGCCTGATGCAAGACGCCCGACGACGGATGGTCTGTGGTAGGATGTAGCATCGCTTAAGGCCATCGTCCGTCTTTTATGATGCTTCGCAAATCACCCAACCAGCTTTTTTTTTGTGTCCCACTGTTGTGGTTTATCACAAAGCATGTGCGAAGTGTTTCGCTAGGAGAGTGGTTGCGGTTTCACAAAGAGAAGGGACCACACGCGACTGAGAAACGTGTCGAAGGTGTCGAAGATGTCGAAAGACTCGAAGGAGTCGAAGGAGTCGAAGGAGTCGAAGGAAAGCGCTATCTTTCTGCTCCTTTCCGACCCGAGTTGAGTTGGTCGATTCTGCCGCTGTGAAGAAGCTGGAATGCGACCTGCTGTCAGCGCTTTGCTGCCTGTCGACGTCTCCTACGGTGAGACAGACAGGCTCGAAACTGGTGCGGCTGGCGAGTAGATTGCTGCTAGAGCCCTGGTGCGACCATCGGACCCTACGATGTGCATCCAAAACGATGCGAAACCGATGCTCCCTCTCTCTGCCCAAAACTGGAGGTGCCGCTACCTACGATTCGTCCGGTGAGCCGCCCATGGCAGCGCTGATGACGTCCGGATCCTCCTTCAGAGTCTTCGGAAGGTACTGGAGAGCTTGACTATTCTTCTGGACCGCGTCTACCACGAACTTCTTGTTGGTCTTTCGTCGCAGAGGGCTGGGGAGGCTGCCGGCGGCCTCGGCGTTTCTCGTGATTGCTTCGAGCCAGAAGGTCTTCTTCGTGGTCAGGCTGTTGGCTACGTGGTCCAGCGCGCCTGTCGACTGCTCCACAGCCGCGAGCGCCACCTCCTTGTCCTCTGAGAACTGAGGGGCGTAGCGCAGCGCTTGTCCAGACGACGACACGGCGGTCAAGGCGATCTCCTTGTCGTCCTTGAGCGCCGGCGACATGAACTGGATGGCGTTGCCGTCCTGCTGCACTGCGCTCAAAACGATCTCACGATCGGCCTTGAGGTTCTCACCAACAAATTGCAAGGCCAGGCCGTTGTTCAGCACGGCTTGCTTGCAGATGTCCTTGTCGTCATTGTACTCCGGCAAGTTTTCGAGCGACATGCCATTCGACTGGACCTGCGCCAAGGCCTCCGCGACGGGTCCGCTCTTCGGCGCGGGAGGCGGTTCCTCGGCCGCGGCTTCGCCATTTATCCCATCGACCAGTGGTGCCACCGCATCAGGAACAGCAGCTTCCAGACTTTCCTTCGCAGCCTCCACAACCTCGGTGACGGATGCCTCCGCGGCCTTCAACTGCTCGGCGCCTGGCACCGTGGTCTTGCTCTCATCCGAAGGCCGGAAGCCCAGATTGTCTTCCACAGCCGAGTACATCGTGTTGCCTTCCCGGGCTGCTGCTTCCACTGCGCCCTCGGCCGCGGACAGCGCGGCGCCCTGGGCGGCCTTCAACTGCTCGGCGCCAGGCACCGTGGTCTTGCCCTCATCCGAAGGCCGGAAGCCCAGATTGTCTTCCACAGCCGAGTACATCGTGTTGGCTTCCCCGGCGGCTGCTTCCGCTGCGCCCTTCGCCGCGGACAGCGCGGCGCCCTGGGCGGCTTCTACCGAAGCAAACGGATCGCTCTTGTCCTTGTCGCCTTCTTCGGGGGCGGCACCGGTTGCCTCCTTCACAGCTGTGGCCACAGGACCAAAAGGGAGAGAAACGGGTTAGCTTGTGCGGCTGGCTCAACTGTGCACGTCATGTTGGCAGAAGCCGCACCTTCCGTCACCGTGGTCACGACACTCCCCAGAGGCGCCACACTTTCGCTCAACAGACTCGTCTCCGGCTCGGCAGCTTCCTTGGGTGCTTCCGGCGTAGTCTCCTCCTCCTCGGCCGCCGACGCGTTCGGCACATCGGGTGTCAGAAGATCCACTTCGGAAGGAAGCTTCGCCGCCTGCGCCACGCCTCCCACCAAATCCTGCACCTGCTCGGCCACTTGCTCAGAGGCCTGCGCGGCAGCTGCGCCGATCGTCGGCTCCTCGGGAGCTCCGACTTGCGGCACCGGATCCACGGGGACCGCTGGCGCCGCTGGCGCTTCGGCGGCTGCTTTCGCCTCGTGGGCGCCGACCGATGCGAGCTCGGCAGGTGCCTCCGCTTTTGAGGCGCTGTCAGGCTCGGAGGGCGCCGGGGTGTCCTTGAGCGGCGAAGAAGCCGCGGTGGCGCCGTAGCCGCCGGTCTTGGTCTCCGCGTGCGCGTCTTCGGCCTTTCTGGCGGCCTGAAGGTAGGACGACTTCGGCTCGGCCTGAATGGCCGGCGTGTCGCGAGGCGGTCCGCCACACGTGCTCTGGATGAAGCGCCAGAAGAAGCCCATCGACGTGCTCACGACGTTACCCATAGCTGTACTACGCTGCGCTCGGATGCGCTGCGCTTCTGACGCGCGGGAAAACCCCGCGAGCGACGGGTTGAGGATTGGACTGGATCCTGGTGGGCCAATGAGCGCGCGCACAGGGAGGCGCCGGCCAATGGAGGAGGCGATGACATCGTGGTCAACCAATCCAGGATACGAATACCCAATCCGGCTCCGAACATAGCACCGGTTTTCGCTCGGCACCGAACTGACAGGTGTGACTGCCGGACGACTACTGTGGCCAAACTTTGGCAATACAGTGCCTCTCACAGTTCGTCGCGTGATATCTGTATGAAATCCAGAGACTCCGCACGAAAATCAAGGAGTTCCGCCGCAAAAGTACAGCATGAGGCGCTCTTCGACCCTTCTTAAGGCTGCGGTAGACCTCAGAAGCGATACGATCACCAGGCCATGCGCGGCGATGCGGCGAGCGATGGCGGAAGCCAGAGTAGGAGACGACGTGTTTGGGGAGGATCCGACCGTGAGGCTGCTGGAAGCCACCGTAGCGGAGATGGCAGGTGACGATCTGCATTTTTTTCTGCGCTCTTCAATTTCGATAGCTGCAGAGCTGTGGAAGTTGGCAAAAGAATCGCGCGATTCTGTGCCAACGCTTCCCACGCTTGCAGGCAAGGCTGCGGGGCTCTTCGTCCCCAGTGGGACCATGAGCAACTTATGCGCCATCATGGGCCACTGCGACGCTCGCGGCGCCGAAATGATCCTGGGAGACAAGGCTCATATCCATGTCTATGAGCAAGGCGGGAGTGCCACCATCGCAGGGGTTCACAGCCGCGTTCTGCGCGTCCACGACAATGGCCAGATGGACTTGCGGGATATCGAGGCGGCGGTCCGGGGCGATGACGTGCATCATCCGCGAACGAAGTTGATCTGCATAGAGAACACACAGAACCTTGCTGGCGGCGTCCCTCTCCCTGCGGAGTATCACGAGAGAGCCTTTGCGATTGCACGAAAGAACGGGCTTCGAATGCACGTCGATGGAGCCAGACTGTGGAACGCGGCAGTGGCACTCAAGACGCCGCTTGATCGGTTCCGTGCAGATAGCATCAGCCTGTGCCTCAGTAAAGGGCTGGGTGCGCCGGCTGGATCGGTGCTTGTTGGAGGCGAAGAGCTGATTGCCGAAGCGAGACGCCACCGCAAAGCGATCGGCGGCGGCATGCGCCAAGCAGGTGAGATGCAGTCGGCCTGGTCTGCATTTCCTTTCACTTGAAAAGCGACAGGCATCCCGAAAGAGCTCCGTTGTGTAATAGTGCATGCTGTCGTGACATCGGTGTGTGTGTCTTGTTCTCCCAGGCGTACTGGCAGCTGCGGGCCTTTTTGCGATCGAGACGAACCTGCCGAAGCTGGCCGACGACCACCAGAACGCTCTGCTTCTGGCTAAGGAGCTTTCCGGTGAGTGGAGGACGACGCCTCTGAGACGCGGCTCGATGTCAAGGCTGAAACGCGGTGGGACCTTCGCAAGGAATGGGCTTCACCATCACCGCGCCAGACCTGTCCATGCCCGCGTCGTTGACAAACATCGTGTACTTTCGGATGCCGCCGGACTCAAAGTACAACGCCAAGGCGGCGCAGTTCTCCCAGGATCTCGCAAGGTACCGTCAGCTGCCAGCTGCGCACAAAGAATCGCATGAGCAGCTGACATGCGCATCCGCCTCGCCCGCAGCCGAGGCGTGCTGATTGGAGGTGGCTACGGCGACGGCTCAGTCTGCAGAGCGGTTTGCAACATTGACGCGCCCAAAGAGGCAGTGGAGTTTGCCTTAGAGCAGGTGAAGGACCTCTTAGCAGCGTGATTGCAATACCCCGCACGGTTTGCAGTGGCGCTTGGTGAAGGCACGGAATCGGCCGGTGAGAAGACGTCAGCATCGCGACGCCACGGCGGATCTTCCCGAGCGTTCCACGCAGCATCGCAGCATCGCAGCATCGCAGCATCGCAGCATTGCTTCGGCACCATGGGGCAAGCCGAGCAGACGTGGAGATCATGCATCACAACAGCACCAGGCCAATCCGACCAAGGCTGGACAAAAACAAGCGGAGAAGACGACGGAACCTTGGACCTTCATCGAGGAGGCGGCGCATCGGTTGTGTAGGGTCAACCGATCACTTCACACAATCGGCACGAAGCTCAACCGCTGCCTGTACACTCACCCATATCGCACCCGGTCCATGAACTGGTTCACTTGGTTCGCCAGCTGCGCTCCCGCTTGGCGCGCACTGAACGCGACATCGCCCAGGGCGTCGTTGAGATCGGAGCCCTGAGCGCCGCCCTCGTCTCTTCCAAAATAGGCGTCACTGCTGATCGCGTTGCTTCCGACAAAGCGCTGAGACGCATTGGACGCCATTGTGGAGCCGTCTTCATTGCGGTTGAAGTACGCATCGCTGCTGATTCCCTTCGCACTGCTAAATCGATCTCGCGCCGCGGTGCTTTCCTGCGCGCTGTACGAACTCGGCGCCGACGCCGCCGAGGTAGCCGACCCGGACTGTGCTGCGGACGACGGCCCCGAGGAGCCCGTGCGGTACAGCGACGAGCCGCCGTGATTGCTTCCCAGTCCGAGGCTCGCCGCCTGGGGCTGCGTCGAGGTCTCCGCCGGCAGGCTGCTCCGGTACACGCTGGCGAGGCTTGACCGAGCCTTCGTCTTCGATTCTTCGGCCTCGAGGTTCCACGCCATGTCCGCTCCGCTGGACGCATCCGCCTTCTGCTCCTGGGGCGGCGTGCTGAAGTCTTCAAACATGTTGTCGGTACTGGTAGTACTTTCGGCGGCTGCGATTGGTACGCGGAGATGTGAGAAGGCAAACAGAGCGAGAAGCGGGTGCAGCCCATGCCGGTTGGCTTTTGTAGGGGGGGAAGGCATTCAATCCTTGTTGGGCACAAGGCGTACCTGGCTGGGAGCTGACTTTCTTCGCGCCCAATTTCCGAGCGCCGCCGAGCTTGCGCGCGCGGGTGACCTTGGTCTTCGCCGCTTGGCGATTCGGGGATCTCGCTCCAAGCGTCACCACCGGCTTGGTGCTCTTCGACTTCGCTCCGAGCGTCACCTTCAGCTGGCCGCTAGCCTTCTCCTTGGGCGTGTGGCCCACGGGCTGGTGCGCCCTCTCCTCGCGCGGCGGCGTGGTCGACACGGGCGGCGGGGCATTGGACGCCGGCGCTGGCGGCGGCGTCAGGGTCCTGGCGGCTGCCTGGGCGTTGGAGTCCATGGTCGCAAGCGACGGCGCGGACTTGGAGCGGTGTGCCGCTTCGGGCTGGAGGTTCTCTACGGTCTGATTCTCTGAGTTGACGCTGTTCAGCAGCGCCTCCAGCCCGTCCGCGTGCTCCTTCTTCTCCTCGTCCTCGTCCATTTGCTCCACCGGCTGCGTGGAGGGAGCCAAAGGCACGGTATGTTAGCATTCTCGCCACATCGCGGACGCGCCATCTCATAGGCAAAGGGGAGGCCAAGCTGAGCGCCATGGGCACCGTACCTCGTGAGAAGCGCCGCTCACGAGCCTTTGGAGATGCTGCTTGTAGTGCGTCGCGACGCGCGAGCTGTACCGCTTGGACGTCTTGAGATTCATGAGGCCATGCTGCGCGAAGTACTCCCTCGCGTTGCGATTCCCTCCCAGCTTCATCACGTCCAACTGCGCCTGCGGTCGCGAGATGTCACTCAAAGTCGCCGGGTCCGCCGCCGCCCCTCTGCGATCTAGCCGCACCTGCGTCCACTCGTCCATCTTCACCGAGCGCACGAAGCTGATGTGCGTCCCCAGGCTGCGGTGGCGTCCGGAGCACTCGAGGCAGACGAAGATCCCGAAAGAGACACTGGCCCAGTCGGGGTTCCTCGTGGGGCAGTCAAAGCAGACCTGAAGGACACGTGGGTTACAGAACGCAAACTTTCGGTCTTCGGTCGCTTCGCATTCTTCACTCCCGCGCTCTCCGCCGCCGCGCTGCGACCACAGAGTTCGGAAGAGTCAAGTGAGGAGCGCGAGGCGCACCTGATTCTCGCGGAGCGTCACCAGCTTGCGGAAGAACTTGTTTCGCGTCTCCGTCGGAACGTAGACTTTCGCCATTGTGGCGGAGCGGTGCTTCCGGATTGCGAGCTTGCGCCTCTCTCTCTTTGCCTCGCCACGAGCTGGCGCGAACACCACACCACAGGACCGGAGTGGTGGGGAGAAGAGCGCTGGGTGGCTTCCCGGAGGCCTCCGCGGACGCTGTTTCCCACACGGTAGCGACGCGGGGAAAAAGCTTCCTCATTCCTCATTTCTCATGTCTCGGCTTCAGTTGACGCTGTAGCATGGGGTCGTAAAAGCAAAAGCCAATGGGAGCGAGAATGAAAAGGTTTTGTGGTTTTATAGGGAAGCCATAAAGATTTTGTATAACAGAAAAAGGAGAAAGACAATTTTGTAAACATGCCATTCAGGTAAATAGCGATGGCATGCAATACCAATCAGGTCCCTTCATGTCTCTTTGCTGACGCCCCCAACTGTTTCTGACTGCATGGTCACAGTGCATCAGCACCTACTGTTTCCGTTCTTCCGGAACGTTCCTGGAGCGAACGATGGGGTTTTGTGACGCCATCGGGCCTCGCATGCGTGGCGAAGTCAACGGGCTCCAGCCTTTTCCTTGGCCACCTCCGTCAAATGTAAAATCTTATAACAAATGAGAGTAAACCAATGAAGATCAGTTCTCACAATTGGTTCAACTCTGACCAATGCCTCTCGCGAATGCAGGAGCATTGAACCAAGAGGATGCTGGGGTGATGGTCCTAATAATTGTCTAATATTTAGAATTTCTGCAAGGAAGGATCGGCCAAGATGTCGTCTTCATTGGCCTTCGCTTCACAAAGAGATTCAGCACCTCTTTCTCGAACACGCGCTCAGATTACCCCCCAAGGGAATCGTGGCGAAACCCTATTCAAGCGTCCTTTAGGCAGTCGAAACTTCCAAAAGAAAATTTCGCATAACATATGAAAATATATTCCCAATAGTTCAAGAGCAGCACTCCACAGAAGACCCCTGCTTGTTCGGCACCTCGCTGCGCCACGCGAGGGATTCTGGGGCCACGCGCGTCGGCATAAGAAGCTCAAACCGCGCCTCGACAGAGAAGGCGTTCCAGCGCGCAGCGCAGCAGTCCAAGGTAAGACTCGGGCGTTGCGCATACGGCGGCCTTGCAGGCGTTACAACGGTTCGCACACGCGAGAAGCAGAACCCACCGAAGAAGACATGAGACGATTTCGCGCATTTTGGAAGTGCCGCGCTTTTCGACAAAGTGCGCGAATGCGTGGAACGAGAGCGAGGCTCGCTACGCGGACGTTGGAGCAGTGTTGCGTGTCGCAGATCGACCTTTTCTCAAATGCCTCAGCTGTCGCCGTTTTCAAACACAGGGCTCCACCGTATTTTCAAAGCGCCAGCGACGCGGACTGGGCGCGCGACGCTCTTCAAGCGCACCGTAGAGTGAGCAGATTCCGCATTTCTCCGGCTCGGAGCCCGCAAGAATCCGGAAGGGCCTCGAACCGCGGGACAAATGCACCCCGAGATATGGGCAGCTGTTACCATGCTCCTCCCCTCGGTCATCGCGGCGGCCTATGCCCAGAGGTTCCCGTTCGTGAGCGAGGTCCGACTGGCTAGCTTTGGCTGCATTGTAAGTGGTTGCTGGCGCTTGGCGGCGAGTCTGAGTGCGGGGATGTCTGGACTGACGACCTCCTTCCAACGCGTTCCCAGTTGCACTGCCCCTGGAGCTGTGTCCTCCATGTGTACAGAGCTTTGGGGACGAACCATCGCGTGCGAACCGTTTTGTACAAGCTGGACGTCAACTTCATCCACGTCCACGCCCTTTGCCAAGGTATGTGTGGCCCGTTGCCAAACTTGAACGAAGACGAGAGGGTCCCCGAGCCGGAAAAAGAAGACAAACGAGAGTCCAAAGCGGCGGAAGGAAGAGAAGGAGCGGGTTCAAGGCGCCGCTGACCCCATCCCGTTTCCCTTCGACCGTGTCGCTCATAGGCTATGCTTGGCGGGGAAAGCACCTGCTTTTTGACTACATCCTGCATGGTGTGAGCCTGGTGTACATATGGAAGTCGGACCCGCTGGCGGACCCCAGCGTCAAGATGATCGTCAATGTGCTGGTGGCGGTGGCGGTGGTACAGTCGTCGCTGGGCCTGCTTCGCTTCAGCCTCTCGCATTGGATGCTGGTTCTCTGCATGTGGATCGTCGCGTTCTGGATCCACTGCTGGAAGCCGTTCGGGCCCTTCTCGAGCGCCGTGTTCCACGCCATGCTCGCGGGGCCAGAGTGGATCCTCCTCAAGTGCATGACCGGCAAGGTGCAAGCCCCGTCCAAGGGCGGTGGCATGGAGAAAGGAGGGGGAGCAGCAGACGACACCGAAGACGCTGAAGACGAAGACGAGGAAGAGGCCAAGCAGCCGTTCGTCGACATGGAGATGAGCTTCAACCTAGAGCAACTAGACCAGCTGGCCGAGGAACCCCGCAAAGGCTTGCGCTGGAGATTCCAGAGCTTGCGCAGAGTCTTTGGCCTCCGGCGTGCCCTCAGCGTCAACAATGTGAGCATTGAAAGCTTGTAGATATAGCCCTTGTAAGCAAAGAAGTTCTTCTGCAGCATGCGACAGGAAGGGAAGCACGCACGATCATGATCATGGAGTGAAGCCTCGTGCTACACTCCGCCGAGCGCCGTCCGCGCCGTCGATGCATGTCGATCGACGTCCTGTCCTCAAAATTTACCCAGGGAGAACCAGCATGGCGGCAAGGTGCGCACAGAAGAGCAGTTCCGCGAGCGCACTCTTTCCCACGAACGGATTCAAGGCGGCTCCGTCGTGTGCCCAGACGCTTTTGATGTTGTAGGCCGTAGGAACTATCGCTAGCCACGGTTGTAGAAAGCCTATCCTTCCATCTGGACTACTTCTGCTGGCGAGCGCCAGGAGCACGTACGGTGCGATCACCAGCAATGTGTATTCAACCCTCGCGAAGCGTCCTCCAAAGCGCACCGCCAGCGTCCTTTTGCCGGCTTTCACATCCTCGTGCCGGTCCCGAAGGTTATTCACAACGATGATGCTGGTTGCCAGGCATCCCACAGCGGCGGCGATCCAGAGCAAGAACGCGGGAGGCACATCGCGCGCCTGCAGGACGTACGGCGTGACCGTGGACACGAGCCCGAAGTACACAAACACAAACACGTCGCCCAGTCCCGCGTAGCCGATGCTCAGCCACCCGAGGCCGACGTACCCAAGCGGAAACTCTCCGCCGGTGTACGCAAAAGCGTTGATGGCCGAGGTGACCGTCACCAGCAGCATGTACCCGAAGGGCCACGAGCCCCACTCTTGGCAGAGCGCCAGGTGAAGCCCAATGGCGACTTGCACCGCCACCGCCGCCAGCGCAGCCGCAGAGACTTCGG
This sequence comes from Pinguiococcus pyrenoidosus, assembly GCA_019677205.1. NCBI lineage: Eukaryota > Pinguiophyceae > Pinguiochrysidales > Pinguiochrysidaceae > Pinguiococcus > Pinguiococcus pyrenoidosus. The sequence goes on from JAAMXY010001496.1 coordinate 43,496, forward strand.
CCGGAGTCAGCCACCCCTTTTGCGTCGCTCTGGCCTGCCCGACGCGCCTCTCGGTGTCCGCGCCCTTCACAAAATCCGCATAGTCATTGTGCAGGTTCACGCCGATCTGGCAGAACACGGCAAAGGCCCACCACTGCGCCGCGAGGCCCAAGTCTCGGAAGCCCAGCCGCCACGCGAGCGCTGCGCCCACTACGTGAGCGCCGCAAAGGTGAGCGAGGCGAAGCTGGCGAGACAGCAGGGGCGCGCGCACCGAGGATCGGCGACAGAGACGCCGTCAGCGTGTTGGGGCGCGTGGCCAAGAGCCACACGCGCAGCTGCGAAGGCTTCTCCTCAGCCGCATCCGTCGCCATCGACCGACTCCGGCAGCGAGTGCGCACGTGCGGCTCTACGGATCTCTGCGTTTCGCTCTCTCCGCGAGAAATGCGCACGCTTCAACTTTGCAATTGACGTTTCATGGTGCGACACAAGAACAGATTGGATAATGTGCCGAAGGAGCTGAAAGATGACCAGATTCATATCTTTATCAACGGTAAATTACGGTTTCCGTGTTTGTGACCAGATGCGATATTATGATCTAAAGAGTACGCGGAAAGCAAATATTGTAAAAACGGCCGTGTTGCACAGTTCCCCGTGTCCTCTCGCGGCGATGACGGCGATCTTCGCACGCCTGGCTTCTGTCGCGTGTGCGCCCCTCCGTCCTCTGCACCAGAGCTCCCCGTCCCATCTGCTGCGATGCGCGTCGGAGCTGCCGCGCTGTGCCAGCTGCTGGCGGCGCTTCCCCTCTGTCACGGCGGCGGATGGACGTCCATCCGCGGAGGCCAGTACTACGGAGGGCCGCCCAACTCCAACTACCAGGACGCCAGCAAGCCTCCCGGCTACGGGCCGCCCTCCAACTACCCGCCGCAGCAGTACCAGCAGCAGCAGCAGCAACAACAGCCAGGTGGCCGCGGGCCGCCGCAACCCCCGCAGCAGACTCCGCAGGGCGGCCCCGGCGGGCCTCCGCGCGGCAGCTTCCCGCCGGACAGCTACGGCGGAGGGCCGCCGAGCTACGGAGGCCAGTACCCCGCCAACTCGATGCAGCTCATGCCTGCGGGACCGTCGCCAACGTCTGGAGGTACGCCACGAGGTCACTTGAACCGGAAGGAAAGCGGCTCCACCGCTTCAAACGCGAAAGCCAAGGGCAGAATTTGACGGGGTTTGCCCCCCCCCCATCTTGGGCTCGGACTGACCTGCGTGCCTTCGCATAGGGTATGGGATGGACCCGGGCGCAGCAAGTGCCGGAGCGGGGCAAAGCAAGGGGTTCTTGAGCAAGCTCAAGAACCTGGTGGCCGGGGAGGATGACGCCCCGGGGGGCTACATGCCTGGATTCGGCATGGCACCACCGGGCAGGACCTCGGAGGCGGGCGGGATGCCGGATGCACGAGGACCTGGAGGCCCGGGCGGCTACGGACCGCCGCAAGGCATGGACGGGCAAGGCTGGTCGCGGTCTCCGCAGGGCGGGCCCGGCGGGCCCGGCGGGCCGAGCAGCTACGGCGGGCCCGGCGGGCCGAGCAGCTACGGCGGTGGGCCGGGCTCCAGCTACGGCGGTGGGCCGCCCAGCATGGGCGGCATGGGTGGTCAAGCCCCGCCGCCCAGCATGCCGGCCGGCCCGACGGGCGACGATGGCCAGGGGGGCTTCTTCTCGAAGCTGAAGAAGCGCGTCTTCCGGGGCGAGACCCAGACGAAGGAGAGCATGGATGCGGTTCGGGCGGCCGATGCGGCTCTCTTCCCGTGGACCAGCGACCAGAGCCCTCCGCAGAGCCCGACGATGCCGGTTGTGACGCCCTTCGACTCCCACATCGTCTGCATCATGCGGCCAGGCGTGCTGGAACAGAAGCGCCGACTGGTGCAGATGGATGGCAGCCGGTCGTTGCAGGTCCTCGCGCGCTTCGAGAGAGTGCTGCAGCCCTTCAAGGTGAAGGGCACGCAGTCCAGCGCCATGTCAACCCGGGACCTCGTGGAGAACACCAACCTGCTGTGGCACACCGCGCAGTCCAAGATCGCCGCCGTGAAGCGAGATGCGTCGCTGCAGAAGGCAAGCAATGCCACCGCGGAAGCTGCCTACGCAAACGACGTGAACTCGTTGCTCATGGTGGAGAAGATCATCGCCCAGGAGGGAGGCCTGTACCCGAGCAACATGGTGCAGGCGGTGTCGCAGAACAGCGAGAAGCTTGCGCTTCGGCGAGGGGCCACCGACCTCATCAAGACCCTGACCTGGCGGGGCGTGCCGCTCACGATTTTGACCGCTGGGTGGGCGCCTGTGGCGACGGAAGTCTTGCGACAGACTGGGGGCGTCGCGGGCCCGAGTGGGATGCTGCCGCCAAACATTGCAGTGGCAGGCAACTTTTTCCAGATCGCCTCGAACGGGATCGTGGTCGGCTTCAGCCCGCCACTGACCGAAACCGCGTGCAACGCGTCGACAGCGGCCGCTCTGCTCGGGGGATCCGTGGCGCAGTCGATCCGATCTCGGCCGAACGTGGTGGCCCTGGCCGACTCTCCGGAGGCCCTGAAGAAGCTGGTGGAAGGTGTCCCGCCGAAGACGCGGATCTGCATCGGCTTCCTCGAGGTCGACGAGCAGTTCAACACGAAGCTTCCCAAATACTTAGACAGCTTTGACGTGGTGCTTGTGGGGGACGCCTCCTTGGCGTACGTGGCACGTCTAGTGGAATCCATGCTGGGCCTACCAGTGCAGCAGCAGCAGCAGCAGCAGCCACCGCAGCAACAGCAGCAGCCACCGCCACACCAGCAGCAGCCGCCGCCGCAGCATCAGCAGCCGCCGTACCCGCCGCATGGGGGCAACCCGTATGGTGGCCCGGGGTATGGCCCGGGCCCCGGCCAAGGCCAGCGAGGCGATCCGTACGCAGACTCGCGTCCGTATCCGTCTGGACAGGGCCCTCCTCGACAGAATCCGGACCCGCAGGTTGGGATGTCTTCGTTTGCGTTTCCTTAGTGTGCGGCGATCGCATTAGAGACCGTTCTTGCCTTGCTTCCTACCGTAAACCAAGAGAAAGGGTTTCTTTAATGTGGCACCTCACGAATCAACGCATGCACGCCCGGAGAGCAATGTACGAGATCCCACACTACGACTGGTCACAGAGATGGGCCGCCTTCTGCCGGTAGAAGTCCATCAGGTCGCCGACAATCCTCTCTGTGCGTTCCTTCGAGTCGGCAACGGACGTGAGACAATCAAAAATGCGCCTGTGCAGCGTGGACTTCTCTATGCGGAACTGAGCGAGGTTGGACTCGAGCTCGCGCTTCAGCGCGTGAACACGCCGCTGCGCTACGCTGTAGCGCTCGTCGAGATCCCCGGGATCGCGAAGCGAGTGGGCCTGCTTCTCAGCTTCCTCCGTGTCCTGCAGCAAGGCGGCGAGGGACTTCTCGAACGACTCCTTCTCGCGACGATACGTCTCCGCGGCACGCTGGACCCGGCCTTCCAGGAGCGTCGCCGCGTCCAGAACCTCGCTCAGGGTCTCTTGACCTTTCTCGTCCTCGTCTAATGCATTGAGCAGCGCCTGGCGCACGTCCTGGCGACGCCGCGTCGAGTCGTCCTTCACATCGTTCAGCATGCTCCGAACTTTCATCAAGTCGTTGTTGAAGAAGTCGCCGGCCGTCTTCCGCGGATCCTTGACCGCCTCGCGGTCGACTTCTATGTCTAAGTGTTCGCCGGCGGGGCTCTGCGCAGGCTGATGCAGGAGACGCAGATCGGCAGCCTTCGCGCGATACTCGCGCACAAGGCCGCACAGCTCGTCGAACGTTTTGCTCAACGAGGCTTCGACTTCGTGCAGATGCTGCTCCTGGCCAGAGCGCACCTCCATGGCGGCTTCCACCTCATCCTGCAGGCGCGCCCGCTCCGCTCGCATCCGCTTCACGTCCTCGGGGGACAGTTCTTGGGTGCTAATAACGTCCCTGAGCTGCGCAATATCCTGCTCAATCATCTCGATTTCATGCTCGCGG
>JAAMXY010001510.1:0-29948 GCA_019677205.1 Pinguiococcus pyrenoidosus
CGGGGACGAGCCGATGGACACGTAGGCAACGGCGACGGAGCACTCTGTACAGAATCATTGCTGCGTTCCGTGCATGCTGCTTGTTCTCTCCTTCTGAAGCTGCTGCTGCTTGCCGCTGCTGCTGCTGCTGCTGCTGCTGCTTGCTGCTGCTTTTCCCACCATTTGCGAGGATTTGATGAGCGCTTGTTCTACTCCGCCAGGGCTTCCCTTGCTGCCTCTTTCCACTCGGGATCGTCAATGTCCCTTGCCAGCGCCTGCACCATGCTTTGCAGCTGCTCCAAGAAGGTGGAAGCCAGCGAGGTATTCAGGATGCGGATGGCGCTCGCATGACCTCGCACGGCGTCTAGGGCTCGCACGAGGAGATTCCTGCAGGGAACTTCCCCAGCGCCTTCTATGCGACTCAAGAGCCTTTGATATCGCACCAAGTGAATCTGAATGTCGTCCCTGATGGTGGCTTTGACGTCCTTCAGAATTGCATTCGCCGCGCCGCGGTAGCCTTCCTCCTCTTTCCGGAAGATCGATCCGCGGCCATCTGCATTCGCTTCCAGAGACTTGATCACGCTGTGCATCATGCCGGTGATGGACTCATCCTGCGTAGCCTTGAGCAACTCCTCTTCCTCCCTATCGACTGTGTCCCACTGCTCAACGGCGCTCGAGCCCCCGGAAGCTGCCTGCAGTGACACAAAGCTCGGATCCCGGGTTGTCGCGTGCAGGACCTTCTCGACCCAGCAAAGCAGATTGACGATCCCGTATGTGTGCAGAAGCTGGGCTGTTCGCACGTCGCTGTAGCCGCATGCCCCGAGCCCCGTCAGGTCTGCTAGCCTCTCCGTGCGTCCAAAGACGGACTGAGTCTTTGCGACCTCGGAGCCACTGACACTCTCATCCAGGGGAACCGTGCTGGCGAGATCTTGCTGCAGGGCAAGCCAGGTCTTGCCGGTCATGTACGCCTGCGCCGTCTTGAGCGCCGCCTGCCGGCAGGTGTTGAGGAGGGGCTTCAGAATCTCGTCGACAAAGCGCATGCGCTTGACAGGGCTGCCAACGCGGTTGAATCGGGCAGTGGACGAGTCCCACAGATGGGCGAACGTCGCGGCCATCGACGGGAACGGAGGGAGCAGATCGTTCTCGGCACGGAGCTGCCTGGACGACTCCAGCCGCTCGATCAGCGCGTTGTACGCCACTTCCCAGCTTCCCATAGTAGCGCGGGCCTCGTGGAATGCGTCCCTCACCACCGCTTTGTCGATCTTTATCCAAGCGTCCAGCCGAAACTGCGTCGCGGCAAGCGTCTCCACGGGCCTGCGCACGAGAACGGGCGTCAACTGCCGCTCGTCGAGCTTCGCATCGAAGTCGATGATGGCGTTCACAGCTTTGCATGTGAGGCTGACGTTGTGATGCGCTTTCTGGAGCGCGGCAATCGCGTATCCGTTCGCGATCCGAGAAACCTCCTCGGCCACGGTCTGCCTCAGCAGCGTGGCGTCGTCCAGTGGCTCGGGCAAGCCTCCCAGCACCGCCGGCATGACCGAATCCGCGGCGTCCAGGAAGGCATCCAGAAGCCTCTCAAGGTAGCGAAAGGGCCAGCTCGGTCGCGTTGTCCACTTCGCGCTGGCCTTCCCAAAATTGTGATCAAACTGCGTGCGAACGAGCTCCGCAAAGAGGTAGAGCGGCGCAAGCGCAGCTCGAGCTGACCGCTCTGCCGGCAGTGCGCATCTCTTGGCAAGCACGAGATCGCGAAGCTTCTCCCGGATGTCCAGCACATCTTTCTCCGCCCACTCGTCCTTCTTGAGCGGCCATCTCAGCGATATCAGCGCGTTGAGGGCGGCGTCCTCGGCCACCGCCACGGCGGCTTCAGCGACTTCGGCCATTCTTCGTCGTGTCCGTTGTCCAAACTCGCCGTGATCTCCATGTTCCTTCAGGTCATCCACCAAGCTGGCCAAAAGAGCCACCGCAGCGGCTGTGTCCCCCGCCCGCAGTCGGTCGAGCACGGTCTGCGCGCCTTGCTGCAGCCGAGCCAGGCCTTGGAGAGCGGAGACCTCCCGCTTCAGCTTGTGGAACCTTTGCAGCGAGAGCACTTCGGAAGTGCCCGATCCATTTCGCCTCAACGCGTACGCATGGTGTGCCGCAATCTCCCTCACAGACTCTTCCGATGCGTCCGCCAGTAAAGAGAAGTCGATCTGCGCGTTGTTTCGCTGATCTTTGGCGCCACAAAGCACCAAACAGGTAAGGATGGAGCAGCTTAGTGAGCACCTCCACCCCAGCCATCGCGCAGATCACGCTACCTGCGTCCGGAGGCGTGGCGTAACTCCGAATCGCGTCCTCTCGCTGCTTCACTTGAGAGAGCGCGGACTCGGAAGCGCTCAGCGACTCCGAAAGCTGCCTCTGCAGCACTGCCAGCGACAAACTCTGCTCTTCCGGCGCGCTTTCCTCCGTGTCATCCATGTCCGCGAGATGGCGGACGACATCCTCCGCTAGGGCGTCCATGTGGCGCCACTGGCGTTTTTGAAAGAGCGGTGGAGGGACACGGACAGGATCCGCGCACGGACAGATACCATCCGGGACAGATGGATGCATTTGCGACGGATGGACAAACCGGTGTGAAGTCGAGGTGACCCAAGTTGATGTCCGGATCGAACCCTTATGCTCCGCGAATACACGTTTGGTTGGTATTTACTATTTAGAAGGATATAAGATGGTTGATCAGGAGACTGATGAGTCAAGTTGAAAAGTCCCACGTGGAAAATCGACTGATGAGAGAGTCTCTGTCCGGCGCCAGAATCCTCGCGGGTCCGCGCGCGCGCGGCGTCTATGTTGATACGAAAAGGCTCCTCGTGGCCCCTCTGGGACGTGTTGTGCGACTTGCGGCGCCTGATGACGCTCGCGTGGTGCACCTTGTGGTCTCTGCTCACGCTCGGCCACTCGCTGTCACTGACGCCAGCGCGAAAGATGGCCAGCAGCGCGCCGCTGAGGATCGGCATCGTGTCCGACGTACAGGTACATCCGCTGATGTCCTCGCGAATGCTACTGTGTGAGCCTCGGGGGGGCAGCTGACCGCCGCACGACGCCAATCCGCTTGTAGTATGCGGACACGGAGGACGCCACGAACTTCATTGGCACGCGAGTCCGGCGCTACCGCCACTCTCTGTCTGTCCTGGAGGAGGCGGTGCGGTACTTCGACTCGCTCAAGGACGTGGCAATGGCGGTGCAGCTGGGCGACATGCTGGATGGCAAGGCGGCGTCCGGTACGCACTTGCGTGCGGCGCGGATCCTGGGTCCATCTTCTTGGTTTGGCTGACGTGAGAGATCCTAGGCGGCAAGGAGTCGTCGAGACGGGCGTTTCAAGACGTCAGAGATATTTTGGGACAGGGGAGACTTGGGCGCCAGGAAGGCGGATGGCGAGCTTGTGTTGGTAAGTGCGGCGTCGTCCCTTTTTTCCGCCCTGCCTAGCGAGTCTCCAGCTGATGTGCGCGCCTGTCTTTTGTGCAGGGAACCACGAGCTGTACAATTTTGACCGCTGGGAGCTTGTTCGGGAGGACATCTACTTCGAGGGCGACCCCAGTGAGAACCTTAAGCGGCTGCTGGAGGCGTACAGCAGTCAGCGTGGCGACGAGAAGGCGGAGACGGTTTTTGACCCCGATGATCTGTCGCCGCCATTGTATTACAGCACGAAGCCCGGCCCGGGGTGGCGCCTGGTGTTCCTGGACTCCTATGCAGAGTCCATCATCGGCGATGCTCGTGGGGAATGGGGAAGGAAAACTTCGGCAACGCTGCTGTCGAGGAACAACCCGAATATTCATCCCTCGGATCCGGCGAAATCGGGCGAGTGGACGGCGGGCATCGAAGGAGCGGGCCTTCGATGGGTGCCCTACAATGGCGCAATCGGAAGGGAGCAGCTGGTCTGGCTTCGCGAAGAGCTGCGGGACGCGCGTCTGTCGCAGGACAGAGTCATCATCTTCTGCCATCAGCCACTCTTCCCGGCGGCTTCGCGGAACAACAACCTGCCCTGGGACTTTGACAAGGTATGCGAGGTGGTGGATGACGCCGGCGGTGTCGTCGCTGCGGTCTTTGCGGGGCACGATCATGACGGAGGCTACTCCATCGATGAACAAGGGGTTCACCACCTCGTTCCGCCAGCGCCATTGGAGTGCGAGGAAGGACAAGTCGCCTTCGGCTACTTGGATTGTTTCGCCGATGAGATACAGGTGCACTGGGTTGGCAAGAAGCCGAGGGCAGAGGAATGGCCCAGCGTGCTCCCCCTTTCTCCCCTCTCCGCTGTCCCCGCCTCCAAGTTGTAGCAAAGAGATGATTGCCTGGCCAAGCCCAAGACAGAAGTGGCAATCTGGCAGACCAGATCTTGCGGTACTAGAGCGCTCGTCGCGCCCCCAAAAGTCGTAGAATGTTGTAGTACCATCCGTTGTAAACTTTGGTATCTCGCTAGACTGAGGTCTGACCTCCTGGAACAGTAAGAGGAGATTCTATCTGTCTAAACTGGCTCCCTCGCACAAGTACAAGTGCGCATCAGAAGCGCAGCGTGTGGGCCAATCAAGGCTCTGTCTTCATCAAGCGACGCGAGGCTTCTCGGAGGAGCTCCTCTGTATGGTCGCTTCCGTGAGCCTGGGGATCTTTCACGTCCGTCTGCGTCCAGTGCGCACTATCCCTGCGCTTCGGCCGGCTGCGCAGAATTACGTGCGTCGGATCGCGGGGTATCTGGAGGGAAGACCTCGTAAGATCCGTTTGCCCTTGGCCGAATCCGTCTTTTGCACCCTCGTACCTCTTGGTCTATCTTGTTCAATGTCTCTTCAAGGCTGTGTTCGTGCGTCCGAAGCGCTCCAGCTTCCTCGCCATGGGTCTCCTCTTTCCCGCCGGCGACGAAGTGGAAGTCGCGGAAGGCTGCTTCGCGGAAGGCTGCTTCGCGGCTGCTCGGCGCGGGCGCCACCGCCGCGAGCTCTTCTGCATCGACGGGAGAGCAGCACCACTCGCCAACTTTGCTCTCGACCGCTGCAGTCGGCGTGTCGCGCACGATGAAGTCGCCCTCGGGAGCTGCGGCGTCTCCAGAGTCCCTCGCAGGGTACTTGAGGAATTTCTGGAGCCACGGGACCGAGAAGCATAGTTTAGACGGGAAGGTTCACTACCCGCCCTGCCTTGCCGCAGGCTTACCTTCGGAACGTAACGGCAATCAGCGTCGTGAGCAATTTTCGGGATGAATGGCGGCATCGCCTCTCGCTTCTCAAGAAGGAACCAGTCCACGTTCGCAAAAAACGCATGCTCCATTACGTCATAGGGTCCGCGTCCCCCAACCCGCGTGCCCAAGCGCTTGTCGGGCGATGGATGGAGCAGCGAGCGGGTGAATCGCCTCGCCGAGCTTGTAAAGTAGGGACCGTGGCCGTCTCTGACGGGTGGGATTCCGCCGCGGGGCTCCGGCGGAAAGCTAGGCGGAAGCCCGCTGCATATCTTCCGGAACATGTGCTTCCGATTCACATCGTAGAATGGGGTCTGTCCACAGAGCATCTCGTAGGTCAGGATCCCCAGCGCCCAGTAGTCCACGCTGAAGGCATACGGTCGGCCTTGAAGAAGCTCGGGAGCGATATATTCCGCAGTCCCGCAGAACGTCCTCGTCTTGAAGCAGTGCGGCTGATCCTTCCCTCGATGCGCAGCAGGGTCTCTTCTCTTGAGCTGCTTTGAGAGACCAAAGTCCGTGAGAACCGCGTGGCCCGTCCAGTCCAATAGCACGTTCTCGAGCTTCAAGTCTCTGTAGACGATCCGCAGGGCATGCAGATGGCGAATCGCGGAAAGAAGCTCCGCGGCATAGAACTTCGCCCGGTGCTCTGCGAAGAAGCCCACTTTGCGGATATGGTAGAAAAGCGAGCCGCCTGCGTAGAAATCCGTCACGAGATACAGCTTTGTCTGCGACTGGAAGGCGAAGCGAAGGCGCGTGACAAACGGATGATTCAGGACGCCGAGAATCGCCCGCTCCGCCCGGATGTGCGAGATCTGTCGCCTCTCCATGATCGCCGCTTTTCGCATGATCTTCATCGCAAAGATGCGCGCCCTCCCGTGGCCCCCTTTCTTTCGGACCAGCATCACCTTCCCAAAGGCGCCCTTGCCGATCACGCGCAGCTGTTCGAAGCTGCCTACACACAGCTCTTCGTCCAGCCTCCTCTCCATCTCACTGGTCGCACTCTCTGAAAAGCTGGCGCAGCTCTCGCCGAAACATCTGTTGGTGGTGAATGAGGCGCCGATGTAGGACTTGGCGGACTCGGATGCGATCGACGTGAAGGAGGCCCGTGCGCCAATGCGCTCGTCGAAGCGCGGCCACATCCGCGCCGCGTCGGTATTGCTTGAGTTCCGACTCTCCCGCTCGTAGAAATCCAGAGAGCCTGTCTGATTCTCCGACGTAGAAGTTCCCCAGGAGAAGAGGGAGCTGATGAGCGCTTGGAAGGTGAAACCCTCGTTGCCCAATTGCTGCTTCGCCGGGGATCTCTCTGGGTCTCTTCCCGTACCAACTTGTGGTGCGTTTCGGTCCCGCCAGCCTTCGCCTGCTGAAGAGCGCTTGAACAATGACTCATTCCCAGACACCCCGCGGGTCGTCCATCCTCCGGCGCCAAGGCCCGAGCTCGGCCGCCTCTTGTTCGAGACCTCGTTTATCCGAGCGTCTGCCAGCGCCTTTGCGACGAGAGCGTCTTCAGCAGGACCGCCGACATCTCTCCGCCGTGGCTGATAGTAGAGACAGCTCGAAGTTGGTAGGCCTTGCCGGAGGCTTTCTTCCATCATGAACTGCTGCGACGTCAAGGCTCCGCACCGTTGGGCTATGGCACCGAAGAACCGAAAGGCTGGCTCCACCGAGGCGAGGACCGACCAGCCGGTGCTGGTCGCAGTGCCCAGCGCACCACCGCCTGCTAGGGCCAGGATCTCAGGGGGGCCCAGCGACAGGCTAGGACAGCCCAAGTATTCACTCGTCGTGTTCAGAGGCGCTCCCAGTGGGATCCGGTGCGACGACTCGAAGGCCACCGCCTTCCTGCTCAAGAAGCAGCGCACTTCTTCGGGGTCGTCAGCCTCGAGGAGCTTGGAGGCTTCGACCACCGCTACTCCCGCAATGATGATCTGCGGAAACACATCCTCCACCTCGAAGGACGTGTCGTAGGATGTGTCGAGCTGGCTTTCGCACGCATCGCCTTCAAGACCTTCCGGCAGAACCACGCGAGAGCTTCTCACGCGGAAGGACTCCTTGTGCTCCAGTGCCTCGAACGGTGGGCGAAGAGCGGCAGCCTCCATTTTCGGTGGCCGTTCACTCGAGTAGGCGTCCTTGCTTTCACAGTTCTCGTCCAGTCCTTCGTGACGTTGTTGCTTTTGCTTTTGCTTTTGCTCTTGCTCTTGTGCCTTGGGTCCCCCTGGAGACGATGATGCCCCTCGGGCGTAAGACGCGGTGGATTTCGGCGAACCCGACAGTGACTTGTCCAAGAACGCTTGCTGAACCAAAAGCTTTGCCAAGGCAGCTCCTTGGCCGTACGCGAAGAGGAAGACCGACTCGGCCTTGCTTTTCGCAACGAGCTGCCGCCAGCAGTAGACGACGTGCTCCTCCGGCGTTGCACTCGAGGGAATCGCGATCTTCGCACCGGTAGCAGTCTTGCGCTTGGCACCATGGTGGTTCTCAGAGCCAACTGGCTGCAGTTTAGCTGACGATTTGCGATAGTTGTCATACGGATTGAGCAGCAGCACCCCATGACCACGCTCAACCGCCATCCGAATCGCCTCTGCCGACCGAGGAAGAGATTTCAGATCCCTTTCTTCTTTTCTGGCTTCTTTTTCTACGGGGTTGAAAGGCGTGATCTCGTCTTGAAAAGACACTACGTACCAAGGACAGATCCAGCATGGCAGCTCTGTGCCGCAACGCTGCGACTCCACAGGACCGGGCACGGCTGCCCTCCGGCTTTGTTCGGGATGAATATCACAACACGCTCTGCCGTAAAGAAGTTCTCGGACGTAAACACAAAGGTATGCAGGCTATTTGGCGCCGCCTCCTTCTCTGCAAAGAGCGTATCATCCGGAATAGACAGCCTTTGCACGCCGAGCTTGCGGAGCTGGCCCTCCACATATTCCGTGAGGCCTCGGAGAGCCTTTGGGAACGCGAGGTCGTCCAAGTCCACCGGAGCGCCACTGGCGGCGCTCGAAAGCACCCCAGTCGCCAGCGCAAAGCGCTCATTTGGCAGCACGGTCACGCCGGACTCCATCGAAGCTGGTTGGGATGCGTCTGCCAGCAGCTACGGTTCGCGACGTCTTGGCGTCGTGAGATGCGCTCCAAGAAACTCAATCAGTCCAAAGATCCGTATCCGGCGAAACGGATGGCCTGATTCGCGTTTGGGCCTGGAAATGGAGAGAATGTGAGGGAAGACTGAAAGGGCTGAAGGTGTTCGGTCGGACCGCACAAGATCTTCAAATCACGACTGACTATGAACGCTCTGGAGCGTTCGAGGACGCCCCAGAGCCTCTCGCGTGAGCCTCCACCAGTTCCCACAACCGACGCTTCGACCACCGCGACCTTTCACGCTTGCCATCTCGCTCTCCGCAGCGAAGCGCTCACGCGAATTTTGAAGAGAACTACAAAGCAACGAGTGGTTCCGAACGCCGCAGAAGCCGCGATCATGTACCTTCCTTAGAGCGCGCTCGCTCGCTGCTTCCGCCACGCGCGCCTCATTTCGCTATTATCCTTTAGGATGTTGAGGGAAACAGTCCAAGGATCGCTTTCTGCGCAGACAGCGCCGCAGTGCGGCGCCCACCATCTTTCGCTGCCTCTGTCCCCTCTCTGTCCGCGTACGATCCTGGACGGGCCAATGGCGACGAACGCTTCTGCTCGAGCGAAGCTTGATTGGTCCTCAGCTTGATGCTACTGTGGCATCGCTGCCCATTGGCCTGCTGCAGCCTGTCGGATTCGGCGTAAAGTTGCTGTTTGGACCCGTCTGGATTCAATTGGTCCAGATGACTTCCCTTCAGCTGAAGGGCTGGATTTTTAGCTGTAAATTTGTGACCAATTCGGAACCGTGCGATTATCGACCCATAGAACGCAGCACCATGCTCAACGACAGCATCAGATGCCGCAGCGCCGCCGCACAGCGGCGAGAGGCGAGAGAGAGAGAAAGAGAAAGATGAGACTCGGCCGGGAACTTCTGGTGATCAACTTCCTCTCATCTAGCCTGCTGCGATGTAGACACTCGCATCGGTTCGGAGGGCAGCTCTTCCAGTCCCTACACAGCGCGCGCGGATCGTCCGTCTCCGCGGCCTCCGGTGAACCGCTGGAAAGCCTTGTGGATCGCGCCGTGGAGCTGTCGCAGCGCTTCGGATGGGACGATTACGCGGGCCTCCTCGATGTGGATCCGGCACTGGCACCAAGAGATGCTTGGCGGGCATGGATCCAGCGCTCCGCCCCCGTTGTCTACGACGACGGGGCCTTCCGCGTGCAGTCGACGGGAGCGGAGATACAGGTCAGCTTCGACGCGCTGATGAAGAGGGCGAAGAGGCCTTTCGACGAAGCTGTGGTAAAGGCGTGCTTGGGATCCAAACGCCTCCGTAGAGATGCCGCCGAGGGCGTGGTGGTGTGGGACTTGACCGCCGGGCTGGGACGCGACAGCTACCTGCTTGCTGCCGCGGGATGCCGTTGCCGACTGCAGGAGCGAGAGCCGGCCGTTGCCCTGATGCTGGCGGACGCGGTCGCGAGAGAGCAGGACGACCGGCCGGATGGACCGGCGTCAAGGCTTTGGCCCGTGCTCGCAGATGCCACGCGCCTGAGCGCTTCTTCACTGCCTCCGGATGGGCAGGCGGATTGGCCGGACGTTCTGTTCATTGACCCCATGTTTCCAGTGCCTGGTGGCTCAGACGAGGCTTCGCCGGATAAGACGATAGAGACAGAGAAGAAGAAGAAGAAGAAGCACACTGCCATGGCAAAGAAGGATATGCAAGGCTTGCGGGATCTTACGTCCGCGGCGGATCTCCGCGAGCAGGAGCGGCTGTTTCGACACGTGTACAGATTTGCCGCGTCCGCCGTTTCCAATTCTACCGGCGAAGAGAGAGCTGCTGACCAGAGAGTTGCTGGTGGCATCAAGATCGTGGTGAAAAGGCACAAAAACTCGCCGCTCATCATCCCGAAGGAGGTGCTGGCGCCGTCCAGTCAACTGCGCCTGTCGACCAATCGGTTCGATGGCTATTTCTTGTCGCCAGGTGGCCTGAAGGTGCTGTGACAGCTTGCTCTGTGAGTCGGGTTGCTGGTGCCGTAGCCCCGCCCCGGCCAGTCGATTTGTGAATAGGCTGGTAGACAACAAACTCAAAGCTCACGGAGGCAAACCAAAAGAAAACGCCTCCTCAGAAACTTGCCCTCGGCTCTACACGTTGTGTTTTGAAAGGTCCAGCTCATTGGAGGATTGCGCGTTGTAGTTCCGGAAGACGACGTGTGTCGCGCAGAGGAGGCCGCCGACGCTCGCTGCCCAGAATATCATCATCGGGATGAGGAAAGCGGCTAGCAAGATGCTCACAAGCAGCACAAAGCCGGTAGCTCTCCCTCTCGGAATGCGACGGTTGTTGATGACGATGGCATCCCCGCTGTCATACAGTTTCTGCGAGGAAGGGTCCACGTCAGCATCAGTTCCCGCCGTAGGGCCTACGCACGACCTAGAACCTTGAAATCTTTCGTACCGTGATGGAGAGGTAGATCAAGCAGATGCAGATCAGGCACAAGAAATACAGGGGCTCCTTGATCACGCTGTACAAGCTCGAGAGCAGGAAGACGGTCAGGTAGTTGGAGCGGAAGAGAAAGGAGTTGCTCCTGAGGCGACGGAAGAGTTCTTGTCGGGTCTCCGGCACCGAGAAGGGTTTCTCCTCGTCGAACCCAAAGAAGATGCCCATGCTCTTCGCCGAGTTCAGCAAGCGCGTTGCGTAGGTGCTCCCGGCCACAACGTTTCTCATGGATGGAGGCAAAGCGCCCTGCGACGTAGCAAAGTTAGAAAGGACGAAGGCTGCCTTGATGGCTCCGGCCGATCTTTGGGTGGGACGTACCATGAACCCGAGGGCTTCCGAGTCCGCTTGATCTTCCGTTCTCGCGCGCCGACGCGCCGTGACGCTCGGGTCTTCCTCCGCACGTATGGCCACGTCGACGTACGCGGGCTTGCTGGCGTCGCGAGAGCCCTTGAGCAGCTCGTCGAGCCCGGCTTCCGCGTGCAGATCCGACGTTGGTGGGCCGGAAGACATTCTTCACGTCGAACGGAATATCCAGCCAACGCTCGGGCGTCACAGGCGAACTCTCTCAAGCGCTGCGCGCGACGCACCTCGACGTCGCGCAGGCTTGGCTCGAGGAGACGGGGAAGGGGAGGGGCAGGTCCTGCGGCTACGGAGACAGACGACCAATTCTTCAGGCCGGACCAACGGACGCCAGCGTGGGCGAAGCGCTTATTAAGCCATGTAATTGACCAACAAGGTTAAAAGGCTTTTATCGTTTCTTCATAAAATAAACAATATACTGATCAAGTACCTCAAATTAACAGATGGGGGATGCTTTGTTTCGATTTGCCTGAGTTGATGCCGGGAGGTCCGGAGATGCCAGGGCCATTCAACCCCGTTCCTTTCATTTCGACTCCTGCACACATCGTGGCAACGAGTCGACTTCTGCCTTGTGCGATTGGAGCCGAAGAACCGCGCGGGATTTCACAATCGAAGTCTCTAGCTAGGGACTCCCCAAGCCCCAAGTTGCTTCCGCCCCCCTCGCTCCTCTCTTGGCTGTAGCTACGCATCATCAAGATCCACCAAAAGCAAGCAAGAAGAGCCGCCCGAGCGAAGCAAAGCAAAGTCACTCAAAAGTCGAGGACTGCGAGAAGAAGTGAGCGATCAAGTCAAGTCAACAACAAATCCGTTCTCCTCAGTGTCCTCCCCGCCCCCAGCGCCGCCGCTCTCGCCTTCGTCAATTTACCAAGTACCTTCCTCGCCTCCTGCATTTCTTGTAGCAAGTGGCACCAGTCACCACGCGCCTCCCCCGAGCCCCGAGCCCCGAGAGCTCGTCGGTCTGGGCCCTGGATCTTGATCCATGGATCGGCCCAGCCACCAGCCAGAATCCCGAACCCCTGAACTATGAACCTGGGCAAGACCAAACCAAGGCGACGTATAGTCCAGGAGCGAACCGGAACAGCGCTGCCACCCCCCGCCGGCCCCGGATTGGCTCTCGGAGCCTCGCGGTTCCGCTCCATGCCGCTGGCCATCAGCCGCTGTACAGCAGCGCCGGCAAGCCGGCTTCAACCATTCAACCGGAAACCTGGTTAAGAAACGAAGGCAGAACGTAGCGACTTGCCACCCTTTCCCTGTGGCAGGGAGCCAGCGCCGGCCGAGTTCAGCATGGCGGCCACGGGTGTCTGCGGCAAACTGGGCGGCTTGAGGCGCTCTCTAGCGCGTCTGAAGGACGCCAAGGTCCGCGCTACGGTGGCCTTCGGCGTGTTGCTGGTGCTGTGGGTGGCCCATGTGGATCTTCTCATCATCTCGTTTCTCCCGGCGTCGCGAGGCCGTCTGTTCTGGACGGCGCGCCACGACGAGTGCAGCGCCTTGCCCGTCGCGGGACAGGTGTACACCAGTGAGAACGTCAGCGTGAGCACCAGCTTCTTCTCGTACGAGGCGTGCCTCGTCGCGGAGGACGGCCTGGGCAACACGCACCACACCTGCACCGGTTACTTCCACGAGAATGAGCAGGGTTCTCGGCCTCAGGTGCTGGCGGCCGCCAGCGAGGCGATCATCACCGCGCAAGTCGCGGGCGGCGTGGTGATGCTCTGCAGCCTGTACCAGGCCTCCAAGGTGGCGTCGGCGCTGTACGAGTGGATGCGCGCCGGGAACTTCGCAGGCGGCGAGCTGGAGCGGCTGTCCCGCAGCCTGCTGCGCGTGTCCGCCGCCATTGCTGCGTTCGCCATGCTGGTGGCGCTGGTCACGATGAAAGGCGACCACATGGTGCACGAGTACGACCTGCTGGAGAACATGGACTGCATGCTGACCCGTCGGGAGGGCGGCTTCTGCTCCTTCCTCTACGTGGCGGTGGCCGTCAGCAGCTTGCTGGTGTGTTTCCTGCTGAGGGCGTTGCAAGAGCTGGGGAGGGCCAATCGGATCATCGCGCAACCGGTGGTAGACGGCGTGGCGGGGCCGCCAGAGTGCGCCAGCATCAGCATCACCGACGTGGTGTTTGCCAGGGCGCTGGTGGTGGCGCCTTCAGACACATCGTCGGCGTCGTCGTTCTCGTCGTCAGACTCGCCAGGCTCCACCCTGCTTCTTCCGTCCATCGAGCTGGCGTCGCGGGGGTCGACGCAGCTCGGGGAAATGGAGGAGAACGTCTGAGATGTGCGACAGCGCAAGCAGCCCCTCCGCTACATTTTCCGACGCGAGTCGCGCCTTTGGTCTTCGGCGTTGGCCGCCGCAAGCCTCGTTTGCCTGCGGACGCCAGATCTACTGCATGTACATCGAGTTCGAGGAGCAGGATATTTATGCGTCACAGTGCTCCGCTCTGGCTCTCCTCCGTATTCCTGATCCTGTTGGTAAGCTTGGAGGATCCACAGCGCTCACGACTTCAGCTGTGGCCCTGTTGAGGCTTCCTTTAGAGCGCTCAGCTTGCGGACATCGGCAAGGGAGAAGAGAAGATGATTCTGAAGCTTGCTCGTGCGTGCGTCACCGGGTCTTCCTTTTCACATCGACGTTTTCCTTCACATCGACTTGCGGGCTCGACGCAGCCCCAAAGAGACACTAGCAGCTCCATGACTCGCGCGACACGACAAGCGGAGGCAGACAGACTTGCGACGCTCAAGGCGCCCAAGCAGTGGCCGAGGTGTCCATCCCAGGCAGCTCTCGAAGGTCTCGAAATCCGCCAAACCAGAAACTCCCGTAGGAAAGGAGAACGCACCGCAACGCAACGCAAGACAACGCATCGCAACGCCTCAAGGATCCGCGAATCAGATGCAGCCGCGCAATAATTCCACGTCAATGTCCGTCTGTCCCGCTCGGTTTCCCGCCAAATCTTTCCGTTGGTAGCGCCCGGAAGATCCGCATTCACTGCTTCAGACTTCGCTGCCAGCCCTCCGCAACCGAGCTCGGAGCGCCACCACTGCGCTCCCTGGCGCGCGCGCTCTCCGCCGCGACTCGCGCTGTGCGTTGGTGGAGGAAACTGGATAAGGTTCTGCGGCGCGCGAAGCATTGGGGCGCTGATGATTCGCAAGCGATTCACTATGGAAGACGCGGAGGCGGACGGCGACGACTTTCGATCGACGCGGAAGCCGAGGCAGCGGCAGAAGTCCAATGTGACGCGAGTGCTCCGATCCGTGTCTCGCGACGATGTGGCGTCGTGTGCGTTCATCGGGCAGTTCAACAAGCAGTTTCTGCTCGCTCTGTCGTCCATCGACCCAGAGAATCCCGTGGTGCTCTGCGTGGATCAGGTGCTTGTGCGTCTTCTCTTGCTTTGTCTGCGCTGAGCGTCTCACCACTCTCGCTGCCTCGCAGCATGCGGCGGATGAGCGATGCCGACTGGAGTTTCTGCAGCGCGCTCTTGCGTCGCGTGACCCGTCCGTGCTGTCCAAAGTGCGGAAGACGAGCAGTGCCGCTGTCTTGAGAGTGGCGCGTTCACGGGTTGCCAGCGTGGAAGCGTTCTACAACGTCCTGCGGTACTGGCACTTTGAGCTCGAGCCACAGGCCAAATGCGCCAACGTCTTCCTCGTCCGGTCGGTGCCAGTCGTCTGCGGAGTGGAGCTCGGAACCAAGGAGCTGCAGGACTTCATCGACGTGCTGCACGAATGCGGTCGGACGTTGACGCCAGAGCGACAGCGCCCTCCGTGTGTGGATCGCATCCTCGCGTATCGTGCATGTCGGAGTGCCATCATGTTCAACACGGCGCTTGCTTCTGAAGATTCGGTGGCGCTGCTGGAGAAGCTGCGGACGACGAACTACCCGTTCATCTGCGCACACGGACGGCCCTCTTGCGTGCCTATCATAGCGCTCCCGAAGGCGGTGGCAAGGGAAGGTCCGCATCGATGCACCGTAGAGAGCATCGTGAAAGCGAGAAACACGGAGACGACATGGGCGCTGCGCCTGGGCAGCGGCCCAAAGAAATCGAAGGCGGTATGATAGCCAGCAGCACACCATATCTACATTCTCGTCGTTCTTTGTACAACTTGACTCGAGCACTGCCACCTCCTGCAGAGGTTCAAAGGTTCACGTGGGCGTTTGCTGGCGCATGATGATCTCCATCAGCAGCTCAGGCTCGTCCTTGAGCTCCTGAAAGTGTCTCGTGCGCTTGACGTCCTCGAGATTCGCGAGAATGTACTCTAACACGATTTCTCTCAATCTCAGGGCGTTGTGACGGTGAGCCGCCATGAATATTCCAATCACGTTCTCCACGGTTATAGACTGGGAGAAGAGGGACATTGTGAGGCGGTCGTTTCTGCTGCGAGCGGCGGCGGCAGCGCCACCGCGTACCTGACGTATGATGCCTTCGCAGATTCCCTTGAGCCTCTCAAGAAGGTACTGCTCGGCTGCGATCAGCAACGGCGTTGCACTCTCTGCGGTGAGGTCTTCCACCTGGTCTGTGTACAAGTACTCGAGCAACTTCAGGAACGTGTCATGGCGAATGTCGTGGATGACGATTTCCTCAGAGCTGGCCTCGCGCATCTCGCCGTACAGCATGGCGCGAAAGTGCTCGCAACGCGCGGCGAGATGAGCGCGGGTAGCATAGATTGGAATGCCATCCACGATGAACGTCACGTCGCTGAACATCTGGTTGTTCACCAGACTGCGCATCTCGCTCAGGAATGCGGATGGCGCGATCGAGAGGTGCTGGAAGCGATACTCGTAGAAGTCGTTCAGGACCTCCTTGCCATTGTACCCTCCAAAGATGTACAGCGAATTGCGGTGCACTTGCGCAACCAGCGACGATCGGCCGGAGGGCACGTCGCCCTCCAGCAGCATGGGCGTCCACGTTTGCGTCTCGAGGTCATACTCATGCATGTCGTTGAGCCGCTCGGAGCCATTGTAGCCCCCGAAGGTGAAGAATTTCCCGCCATAGACCGCACAGGCGTGAAAGTATCGCTGCGTCGGTGGCTCGCCCAAGCAGGGGAGCCGCGACCACTCATAGCTTACCAAGTCGCAGCGGAAGAGATCATTCATGCGCTGCACACCATCGTACCCACCAAACACGTAGACGTAGCTGTCGACGGAGTACCTTTGCGAAGCGGTTGGGGGAGGGAGAAGAGAAGAGAGAACGTAAGACAGCTCATCTCACTTCTCGGGGCGGTAGCATGGTGCACCCACCAAGCTGGACATGATCGCGCCGTCGGAATCGCGCCGTCGGCACATATCTTCTCCCACTTCTGCGTGCGAAAGTCGAAGCGATGCATGTCGTTGAGCCACTGCTGGCCGTCGTAGCCTCCGAAGATCAGGAATCCGTCCTTGTAGATTGCGGACACATTGCCAAAGCGAGCCGCCGGAGGGTCATTCACGGGCTTCACTCGACACCAGGTCTGGCTCCCGAGGTCGAACTCATAGAAGTCATTGAGCCACGACGAGCCGTTGTATCCGCCAAAGAGGTACAGCTTGCCCTGGTACTCCACGACACCGTTGTTCTCTCTCATGCCAGGGCCTTCGCCTCGCGTCTCGATGCGGTTCCACATGCGCATTGCGAAGTCGAACTTGCAGAGATGCAACCAAACCAGGATGTCAGCGACGCCTTCTCCTTTCCCGTTTGCCAGTCCAAAGGTCACGCTGGATGTGGTGGCTACCTCGTAGAAGTCATTCAATCTGCCATTGCCGCCATAGCCTCCGAACATGTACAGTTTCCCGTCGACGACTGCTGACGCCGCGCCAGAGCGAGGGCCCGGGGGGTCACCTGCGATTCGGATGGCGTTATGCAAGTGGTCCATTCTTGAAATTTTTGCCCACGCCAATGCAAAGGCCTCACCCATCACATGCCCTTTCCGCCAGAAGTTGACCTGCTCCGGCGTATAGGTCGCTCGTGGCACCGGCGGCCCAGCAGCTGCGTGCGCCATGTTGGGTCGGTGGCGGCGAAGCAACGCAACGGATGCCGCGCCGACTTGCGCAATCTAGGCAGCACCAGCAACCGAGGAGCCCGAAGCGCTTCTGGTGAAAGCTGGTCTCCGCAACGCGCGAAGGCGGCTGAGAAAGCCCTTCTCGTTGCCTGAATCTCCCGGAACTGCCCAAGCAAGAGCTTCGGCTCTTGGTCCACAGACTTTGGAGCCTACGGCCAGAACCAAGCGCGCCGGGGCTGATATCCTGTGAAGGCGATGGCACAAGCTTTGGGGACTCTCGTATGCCCCACAGGCGACGAGAGGCCGCGCCTTCTAACGCCGTAAACGTCTCCCACATCGAACGCCGAATGAGAGACAGAGTTGCGGGAGAGGGACAGAGACGTGGGGAGATGGGAATGGTCATCACAAGACAAAGTCTCTGACCGGTCAGATCTTCCTACTTGAGTATCTGTCCGGAGGAGGCAGGGGCCCCATTGTTCAGCGCCTTCGTGGATAAGATTTCTTCCAATGAAATCAACGAGATTGAGCCGTGACATAGATTGACGAATGATGTTGGCGATGACGCAAGTACACAACGGCCTTGGGTTAAGTCCGCAGCTGAGGACCGATCAAACATTATAAATATGCATTCTGAAGATTTCTAGGACCGTTTACTTTTGCGCTGCACACGCCAATAAGCGCGACAGTTGCGAAATTCCGTACCGCTTTATCCATGCATATTACGTCCCGATAAAAGCAAAACCGTGAACTTTCAGATGCAGCTTAATGGTTTCTGAAATTCGAAACGCTTTTCACAAATCTCGGAAAGACGCGTTCCAAAAAGCGTGACTTCAGACGCGCGGGAGGGGCGCGCGGTGGTGTCATGCCGTCTGCAGCGCCATGATTCGCAACGTGTTGATGATGGCCACGAGTGGCCTGGTGCTGTTCTCGCAGGAGTTCGTGAACGCAGTGGCGCAGCCACGCCTCATGGGCTCCCTGCTCACCACCATGGTGGAGTTCAGCGCCATGGCCGCCGGGATGCCCATCAGCTACATCGAGTTGGGCGGAGTGAGCGTGACGATCGTGCTGCACGAGGCGGCGAAGGTGTTTTGCGCGCTTTTCCACGACCGTGAGGACGGACCCACCTTCGGACGCCTCATCTGCACGGAGATGCTGTACCGCTTCATCGATCGCTTCAGCTCGGAGATCGGCAGCCCGGGCCACAACCTGAAAGACTTCCACGACTATCACCGGGAGATCGCGGATGCCATCCGCAATGCGGTGAACCCAGTTTTGGCCAAAGTCCAGGCGCAGAGGGGCGTAATTCTGGCGCTTCTCATCACGGAGGACGCGGAGGTGCATCCGCAGACCGACGTGGACAAGATCGGCGTGCTGGCGAACTTGCAACCCCTGCTGAGCTCCGCGACCGACATTTTGGCGCATCACGACGACAGCTGCCTCCATCTGGCGCTGGAGGGCTCGTCGCATTCTCGCATTCTGCTTTGGCGCATTGATCGGGCGGTCCTGGTGGTCAGCGTGTCCAAGCAGGTGAACAGTGTGAAGTACCGGGCGGCCGTAGAGGAGGCGCGCGATATGCTGGAGAAAGTGGTGTATCTGGTGTCCAACCTGCACCTGGTGACAAGATAGTGCACGTGTGACACCACCAAAGAAGAAAAGAAGAAGGCCAAGGCGCAGAATCACCCATGGTTCTTGTCGATCCTGCCGGCGATCTCTGCGACATGTTCGAGTGGCCCAAGCAGATCCGCTTCGATCTCAGCTCCTCTCCTGCCGCCAAAGGCCTCGCTCCAGGCCTCGCTCCAGGCCTCGCTCCGGGGCTCTCCTTGTCCTCCTGCCTCAAGGCGCCGTTTTGATCCCTTCGGAGGTCCGGGAGCGAAGTAGCCGAGCGGCGACGAGAAGCAACCAGGAGCAACGTCGTCCTGCGAGAGGCCCGTACCCAGCTCCTCAAAGATCTCCCACCACTGGTTCTCAAAGCTGCCCTCCTTGTCGGGCCTATTCCACGGCTTGTCTTTGCCCGTGAAGTGCACGTAGGACGCGTGCTGGCCGCCGCGGAGGCAGGGGAAGCCCGAGTCCGGTCCCAGCTCGTCCGGGAACGGCGCGCTTTTTCCCCTGTCAAGTTTCCTAGTTTCCTCGCCGTCGGCGGTGATGGTGTTCACCTCGTTGTACAGTATCTGATACAAGTCCTTCTTAACGTGGTTGAAGTAGTAGTAGTACAGGCCCTGGTCGACGGCGGCACCATGGAAGGACCAGCCCGCGCCTTCGCCTCGCAGTGTCTTCCACTTCACGTCCGGCACTCCCCATCCGTCCGATCGATTCCACGTCCGGTGCGGCGCGCTCTTGTTCTCGCTCCGGCCCCACTCGTTGGCATCGACCACGAGATCCCGGAGACCCTTGTAGTCGTCGCAGCCCGGCGTCAGGCGCATCCAGCCGGCGTTCAGCGGGGACACCATGCCTCCGCACACGGTGAACCTGGGCAGGCCGAAGAACGCGTCCATGTCCTGCAGCGGCATGATGTCTGCGTCGAGGAACTGCACGGCTCGATACTCCGTGAGGCGCCAGGCCAGCGACTTGGCGAACATCATGGATCCGAAGTCCAGATGGTGGCCGTGCATGGTGTCTGCGTACTTAATGATGACCCCGTTCTCCGTCAGGATCCTCGCGTCCTCCGCCGGAAGCTCCGTGAGCGGCGGATTCCGCTGGCCGGGCACCCGCTTGTCCTTGGGAGTGGCGCACTGGGGCTTCTCCAGACCCGCATTCTTCTGCTGCAGCTCCACGTCCTTCATGATGATGATCACCACCACGTCCGCCTCGGAGCCGTAGGCCTTGAACAGGCGGCCCATCACCGCCACGTTGTACAGGTAGCCGCGGTACTTGTACGAATTGTCCACACCGCCCAGGACGGTGACGTAGGCGTAGCCGGCCCGTTCCTCCCCCTCCTCCAGCTCCGGCAGCTCCACACGGTCGCAGCAGACGCTGGGATGCAGCTCGTCTCTCTCGCTCAAGGTGCACGAGTCCCGGACGCTCGTGAAGATCTGCTCATTCGCGGCCGCCAGCGCCAGGGCGACACTCACCAGAAGCCTTAAGCTCATCTTGCTGGGGGGGCCGAGAGGCTTCTGCTCTCCGGCTTTGCCCTCTGTTCCTCTTTTGGCTGTAGCGCGCCACAGGATCCCGGTGCTTTTTGGTTAGTGAAAAGCAAAAAGCAAAAATCACGACTTCCAGCGCACACCACCGATCCACCAAAAGACACTTCTGCGCACTTTGGCGCCTCCACTTCTGCTGTAAAGACGGAACGCAAAGCGCGAAGAGCGAAAAGCGAAAAGCGAAAAGCGTTCGCATCTCGGATTTCCATTCTTCCCGGAAGGGACTTCCCAGGCCGCCAGGATTGGTCCCTGCTCGGGAACCCAGGGCTGCCAAGCCATCCTATAAGAAGCGTTGGAGCAGGAACGACGAATGGGGAGAAATCGCAGCTTTTTCGCCCATTTCCACTGAAATAGACCATTATCCGTTTCAATGCCAGAACCGACTTGTCCGCATTTGCGTTCCGCGCTCCTCCTGCCAAAGCATTCGGGCGGGAAACGCCACTATGGCCGCACGCCTCCGCGCCTCTCCCGCCAGGTGTGGAGGTGTTGAGATGAGGCGCAGATGCGCGGAGACCACGGTGGTGGCTGCGCAGGCGACTGGCGCCTCGGTGGCGACTCTGGTGCGGATCCTGGTCGTGGCGCTGTCTGTGACGATGGGCAGCAGTGGCGCAGCGCTCTCGTTGGAGGACTCCCACTTTGCCAACGCGTCAGAGACGCGGGCGCTGCAGCAGGCGTCGTGTCCGTGGAGCTTCAAGGTGTGGATCTACGAGTTTCCCGAGGACCTGGAGTGGATCCAGTGGGCCAAGAAGCTTAAGGCGGCGGGGGAGAAGTGGTACGACAACGAGCGAGAGGAGGACATGTTCTCGCTGGAGATTATGCTGCACAAGGCCTTCGAGAAGTCGTGTGTGAGGACCGAGGACCCCGACGAAGCGGACTTTAAGTTTGTGCCGTTCTACTCGGACATCGACTTCCGCATGAACGAACGCCAGAAGGATCCCACGCGCTTTCAGCGGGCGATGATCGACGCGATCGGAGGCGTCGTGGAGCCCTGGGAAGAGGCCTTCAAGGTCACGGGCAAGTACTGGCTCGAAAAGCAGGGCTGGGACCACATCGTCACCTTCGCGGCGCCGCTGACGTCCTTCACGCACGAGCGCGGACGCCGCGGGCTGTTCCACAATAGAAAGATGCTGATCCCGCCGATTGTGGCCAACGTGGAGCTTCTCAATAGATTTCTCAAGGAGTATCCCTACTGCGGGGCGGACAAGAACCTGCTTCTGCCCTACCCCGGGGGGGGCATCGGCTGGGCGGACGGCTCGCACGAGCGCGCGGCGTACCAGGTGATCGCCGAGTCGTACCAGCGGCCACCCTTTGCAGAAGCGGTGGCCTGGGTGGATGGCATACTGGATGCCGGGAAGGATCCATGGGAGGTGCTGCAGGAGCATTGGACAGGGTACTCGACCGAGCTTGACATCGTGCGGATGCTTACTCTGGCCAACAAGGACGTCCTGGCCTTGTCGATCTACGGCATGATGCACGATTGCAAGAACCTGCGGCGCACCATCCGAGACCACCTACAGCGGGACGATTGCTTGCTGTGCGTCTGCAATCTGAGCCGCGCCACGCTTGGAGGGCACGGCAAGGGAATCGTGCTCCGTGGGGACGAGAAGAAGTTTTCCAGGCAGCTGCTCACCTTCCGGCCTCTCTTCTGCCCGTGCCCGGCCGGCGACTCGCCGAGCGCGAAGCGCATGTATGATGTGGTTCGCGCCGGTTGCATCCCGGTGATCTTGTCAGACGATTTCGTGTATGCGTCCAGCGCTGAGGCCGGCATTGGAGATCTGCCGGAATCAACCTTCGCACTGCGCATTCCCACGGACGCGCTGGATGGATACGAGTCTCCGCAGGCCGGTCGGAAAACGTCCCCAAAGCCGGGCTCAGCAACAGCCTTCGTTGTGGGCGACTCCTGGGAGGATCTCCCGCTGGCCAAGTCGTTGCATGAGAAGGTAAGGAAACTGCAGGGAGGATGACGAGCAACAACAAGAACAGGAAGACAGAGAAAGACACGCTAAGCTGAAGCGGAAGATGCAATTGCTGACTGCGTCGGTGCCTTTGTCTTTCTTTTTTTTTCCTTTCCTTTTCTTCTATCTAAACGATGTGTAGGTGTTGACAATCCCGGGCGGAGGGCTAGGTTCCTATTTCCGGAGCTTGTCGCCAAGGCAGATCAAGTCTCTGCTGGACGGCGTGGAGATGGCGAAGAGGAAGTTCAGCTACTGGGGGAGGCAGACAGGCTTCGAGGAGGTCGTCCGAAGCGACGGCCGAGTCGTTTCGCTGTTGGCAGTGGACAGCACCGTCCCTGACGGCGGCGCCATAGCAGCAATGATGGATAGTCTTCAGAAGAAGGTTGGCACGCCCTATAGAGATGCCTGCGAGCGAGAACTAGTAGCCGTGCATCGAAACTCGGGCACTGGATATTGCTGAGAAGAGAGAGATTCAAAGTTACCGAATCAACGACCATTCAAAGAGAAGGGCGTCACTGGCACCAGCACCCAGAGAAGGTGACCTAGCCCAGGAGCCCACGAGCTCGGGCGGGAAGAGAGCTGCCTCAAGGCAGATCAGAGACGGAGCCCTCAGAAGCAAGGCACCCGCCCGTGAAGATGCCCAACGTCTCAACGTACACACCCAGTGCCTCAATGCACACACTCGTGCACTTTCAAGTCGGCACCGCTTCGGCATCCACTTTCGCGCACTCGCCATTCAAACTGCACATCCCCAAACCTATAAACTCCATATCATGGATATGATACAATAAATATTTGAAGCAAAGGTATACATTCATACTGTGCTATGAAATAGGGATCTTGACTGGCATAAAGCATAATTACATAATTACAGATTGAAAGGCCAAGGGGAAGCGCGGGACGGCGCCACAGCCGCCATCTCTCGCCGAGATGAGCGCGAAACAGCGCGTCAGCTATTTTTACAGCGGCGAAGTTGGCCACTTCTACTATGGACCAGGTACCTCGGAGCACCTCACCTTCTGAGATACCGCTCACGAGGCTAAAAGGATCTCGCGATGCCTAGGCCACCCGATGAAGCCACACCGGCTGAAGATGACGCACCATCTCTTGCTGGCCTATGGCCTGTATCGAAAGGTGTGTGTGATATGGCAAAGGCACGAAAACCCAGCGGCAAAGGATGAATCGTCACATCCAACTCTCCCCAGATGGACGTCTACAGGCCACATCCGGCCACAGCTCAGGTACAGAGCGGCTGCGCCGAGCTTGTGAAGAGTGAAACGCACCAAACTAATGCGACATGACAGGAGATGACTCGATTTCATTCCGATGACTACGTGGACTTCCTGAGCCGCTTGACGCCGGAGAACCTCAAGACGTTCAAATCGGAGCAGCTACAGAAGTAGGCGCCGCCGCCCCCCCTTGAGCTTGTCCTCGCAGACAACGGGACCCCTGATCTCGCGCTTGCTGCAGATTCAACATCGGCGCCTTCACGGACTGTCCCGTCTTCGACGGGCTCTTCGAGTTCAATCAAATCTGCACGGTAAGACAGCGGCGGAACGAAGCAATGGACCGATCCTTCAGCACGCGCGGGAAAATGGCCAAATGGCTAACGCGAACAACATCGTTGCCAGGGCTGCTCTCTGGACGGTGCTGTGAAGCTGAACCACGGCGTGACGGACATCGCCGTGAACTGGAGCGGGGGATTGCATCACGCCAAGAAGTCGGAGGCGTCGGGGTTTTGCTACATCAACGACATCGTGCTGGCCATTCTTGAGCTGCTCAAGTACCACCCACGGGTGCTCTACGTGGACATTGACATTCACCACGGCGACGGGGTG
The DNA here is from genome assembly GCA_019677205.1 of Pinguiococcus pyrenoidosus. NCBI lineage: Eukaryota > Pinguiophyceae > Pinguiochrysidales > Pinguiochrysidaceae > Pinguiococcus > Pinguiococcus pyrenoidosus. The sequence continues at coordinate 23,958 of JAAMXY010001510.1, forward strand.
GAAGAGGCGTTCTACTGCACGGATCGGGTGATGACGGTGTCGTTTCACAAGTTCGGCGAGTTCTTCCCTGGCACGGGGGACATCAAGGACACGGGAGCCAAGGAGGGGAAGTACTACAGTGTGAACTGTCCGCTACAGGAAGGCATGGACGATGACACGTTCATCGACATCTTCAAGAGGATCATGTCGAAGGTCATGGAGGTCTACTGCCCCACGGCAATCGTGCTCCAGTGCGGCGCGGACAGCCTGACGGGGGATCGCCTGGGCTGCTTCAACCTGACGCTGAGGGGCCACGGGGCGTGCGTAGAGTTTATGAAGCGCTTCAACATTCCCATGCTGGTTCTGGGCGGTGGGGGGTATACCATCCGCAACGTCTCGCGGTGTTGGACCTATGAGACCTCGCTGCTGTAAGTGTCCGAATCCTGTGGATGTGTGGTATCACTCCATCGCCGCGCATCTCACAAACCTCCCTGTGGCTCTCTGTTCACCACAGGCTCGGGGCGGATATTGGGCAGGAGATTCCCTACAACGACTATTTCGAGTACTACGGACCGGATTTCATGCTGCACCTGACTCCAAATGCGCAGATGGAGAACTTGAACGGCCGTGATCACCTGGAGTTCTGCGTGAACACCGTGCTGCAGCAGCTCAACACCTTGCAGGGCGCTCCTAGTGTACAGTTGCAGGAGATTCCGCCGGATCTCAAAACCCATGATGACGTCTTCGGAGACATGCTGGATCCGGACCAACGGCACCCGGCGAGAACAGACGGAGGCGGTGAGAAGGCACAGGATGCTCGGGAGCTCTATGATGGCGACAAGGATCAAGACGAGGCATAGCGCACTGCGTGGGGAATACTCGGCTCACGTTGCAAAATGAATGAAGAAAGGAAAAAGGCAGCGCAGAAAAGAAACAACGAACGAACGAACGAACGAACGAACGGACGGACGGACGAGTGGATCGCCATTGATCAGCTTGAGAGGTCTGCGGGCTGCGGGCTGCGGTTTGCGGTTTGCGGTTTGTCTCGCCAGCTTTCGTACCAAGCTCACATACATATACAAACCGAAGGATGCTCTCCAGCTACCTACACCGAAAGCCAGAAGGTACCCACAGCACCCAAGTCAAAGCTGTTCATTCGAAAAGAACCCTTCGAAGGGGAAACAAGACGCGACGCAGAAGTTGCGCTTCTCTCTTTTTCATCGCTCGACGGATCGAGAGAAGATTCCGGAAACACGCATTTCGCGCATTTCCTTCGTCCTGAACCTGAAGATCGCGTGAAAACCTGGGGGTGTAACCAAGACGAATCATAGCTGTCATATATATTGAATATTTATTTGTAATACATTAATAAAATTATTAGATTGATATTTTTCTTTACAGATCAAAATCTTCATTAATTATACCATGACATGCCTACTGATCGAATCCCGCAGCTCTTCGAAAGCTCACTGTTTCCCCCTCTCTCGCACACAATTATCCCAGTGGCGCCTCGCTTCCATCCCCCCTACACCCCCCCAAATTACAGCGCTAGTTCGCGTCGGGCCCACGAGACGATCAGGATGACGGAGGACAAGGCACAGGCGCGCGAAGAGCAGCCAGAAACCCCGGAGAAGCAGGAGGAAGCGACGCAGGCCGCAACGAGTTTCGACGCCGACAAAGTGATGGACATGAGTAAAGATGCGTTCCAAGCGGCTTCCACTGGGTTGCAGACAGCTTCCGAGCAGGCAACGCAGATGTTTAAGTACTTCCAAAGGTGCGCACGGTCACGAGATCGTGTTTGTTCAGTTTCCGTATGCGGCGTTTGAGAGCGGAGATCCGACTGATTGGTTGTCGACGCCGTTGTTTAGCTACGAGGAGGAGGCGACGCCGCTCCGCGGCTATATCCGGCAGGCGCGAGAGCTCTTGCAAGGCCACGTGAGCGAGGCGAAGGGCCAGGTGGAGACCCAAATAGGCGATTTGACCACTCGGGCGCAGGAGATGACGCCGACGGTGAACTTCGCTTGGGATGGTAAGTGCGTTTCCGCTGCGGACAAAGCTCACGCAGTAGATTTTGTCTCACGGTCCACACATTGTCGTTTGCGACGCCTTTTAGACATGGCGAAGTTCAATGAGTTCCGTCGCAAGCATCCGGAGGTGCTCATCACCGGCGCGACAGCAGCTGTTTTCCTGCCGTCCACGATTCTGGGGTCTCGATGGGGCATGTTCAGTCGCACAGTAAAGACCGCTGCCCTCGCATCGGTCGTGGTGTACGGTGTGAACGAGATCGAGAGGCGCATGGCGAATCGGGCAAATAAATAGGCCAGACGACGGTGGATGGGCCCTGCGGAATGACGGCGTTCACGAGGAGGATTCCCCGGAGCTGTGGCGCTCCATGAGTTTCGCTTTGAGCTGCGGCCAAGGTTTGATAGATTCAATAGCTTCATTTCGCCAAGGCAGAGGTCTCGATCAGCCACCGTTGCGTGGATGCTGCGTGTTGGAAGCTGCTTACTGCTGAGACGACTGTTCGGATCCTTCACGAAGGCGGATGAGGAGATGATCAGCCTGGCAACAACACCCGTGACGCGCAAGTGGACTTCCGTTGGACGACATTTAAGACACGTTCCATATCAACGATAGGCATCTTCATCTTTAGTCTATTGCAAGCCCAGGATCGACAACCAGCTCCGTGGCCCCTCCGGAGCCCCGCCCTCTTGCGGAGGAACCTCCCCCGCACCGCCTGCTTCCGGCATCACGTTCGCAACTGGTGCCATGCCCTGCTTCTCGACAACATCCTCCCGCCCATCGGCTTCCTCTGGCCGTCCTTGGTGCTTGCGCCGATGCCCTGGCGAAGCTTCCTTCTGCTCGGGCGGCGCCGCGTAGTACCCCGCTGGCGACTTGAGGCACTTCGGCGGAATGTCTTCCCTCTTGATGCCGAGGCCGAGCTTGGCGAAGTAGTCCCACCAGACGCTCGAGTGCGCTCCGTTCAGGTCGGGCCGTATCCACGGCTTCCTTGTCCCCGTGAAGTGCGCATACGACACCTTCGGCCCGGCTCTGCGGAGGAAGAAGCTGGATGTCATGTGCATAGAAGTGGGCGAAGCGGGCGAAGTGGGCGAGGCGGGAGAAGCCGGGCGAAGCGGGAGAAGATGGAGAGGCAGGCCAAGAGAGAAGAGCGCAGCACTCACCGCAAGCACGGGAAGCCGCCATCATATCCAAGCAGATCTGGAAAAGGCGGAGCCCACCTCTCCTTCAGCTTGCGCTTGACGACGCCCGACGACGTGAAGGAATTCACTTCCTGGTACAGGATTTGATCCATGTCCTTCTTCACGAAGGCATGGTAGTAGTAGTACAACCCCTGCTCGCTGTTCGCGTGGTGGAAGGTCCAGTCTGGGTACGCTCTGCCAGTGAGGGATTGCCACGACAGCTTGGCGTCCGTCGACTCCCCCCACCCGTAGTCCTTCGACCACGCCTTGATCGTCTGTCGCCGCAGCATCACAAGAAGTTTGTAAGCACCGATCGAATGCGTGCACCGTGACCATCTCACAGGACTCCACATGAAATCGGCGTTGGGTCTGCTGCCTGGAACCTACCCCCGTTGAGTTGCGGTTGCCGCGGCCCCAGCCATCGGCAATCACGACATAGTTGCGGAGGTTCTCGTAGTCCTCGCAGCGTGGCTCGAGGCGCATCCATCCTGCGTTCAACGGCGACACCATTCCCGCGCAGATGGTGAACTTGGGCAGCCGGAAGAACGCATCCATGTTTGTCAAGGGCATGATGTCCGCGTCGAGGAACTGCACAGCCTCGTATTCCGTGAGCTGGAACGCGAGGGTCTTCGTGAACACCACGGACCCAAAGTCCAGGTCGCTGCCATACATGAGCGTCGAGTATCGGATCTACGTGCATCGTGGAGGAGCGCAGAACAGATCCTCATGAGCAAAAGCTCCGCAGTGCTAGGATACTGCGTGTCGCTCAATGATGGCAGCATTCCATTCCCATAGAGAGAGGGCAACATTTCATTCCGACAGATACACACCTTGACGCCATGTCGTCGGAGCAGCTCTTCGTCCTCATCCGTCAGCTTGTGCAGCGGCGGATTGCCCTCCGTGGTCGGTTGGAGCGCGGTCATCGGAGCGCCGCAGGTGGGCTTCTTCATGTTGGCCAGTTCTTGCTGCTCCTCGAGGGGCTTCATGATGATGATGGCCACCAGATCCGCCGTGGATCCTTTCTCCCGGAGCGCCATGCCCATGATGGCGATGTTGTAGAGGTATCCGCGGTACTCGTAGGAGTTGCCAACGCCCCCCAGCAGCGTGACGTACGCGAACTGCGCCACGGAGTCGCCAGGCTCCACCACCGTTCGCGCGCAGCACTTGGAGGGCGGCAGCTGATCGCGCTGTCGCACGGTGCACTCGGGCACGATCTCCGTCATGCCATCGTCGCTGCTCACGCAGGTGGCCAGGCCCCACACCAGGAGCACAAGGCACCAGCGTGGCCCAGTGCCCATCCTGACGCCTCCGCAAGAGCGCCCGCGCCGGAATCCACAGGCGTCGCGCGAAGCACGCCCGTTGGCTGCGGTTGGCGGCGGTCGTTTCCGTTCCAAGGATTGGAGCCGGAAACGAAAGAGCGGGAAAAAGCTTCTCGGGCGCGGCCCCGGCGTTATCATGATGGCTCCAAGGATGATAATTGGGAGGTTCGCGGGTGGCAAGATGGCAAGGTGGCCGTGTGGCAGTCCGGGCAGACCGGTTTGGGGTTCGTGTTCTCTCCGGCAGTTCTTGCGGGGGTATGGGGCTGTGTAGCAGCTGGCCGCCGAGATTTTGTGGAGGTTGAGGCGGAGCTGCGATTCGTTGGTGGCCGAGCGCTTGAATGCGTACAGTGGCGGACGAAGTGGAGGAATGCCTCGGTCCGTATGGCTGCGGAGGATAACGAGCTCCGTGCTGCTCAGTTGTATGCGTCCGGGCGCGAGACGTGTGACAAGCCGTTACGCCAGGGGGTGGTAACTCCCCAATATTACGGCCTAATTGGTTGAAGACGAGGCAAACGGCCGCGGCAACGGCCGGTCAACTGCGGCCAGCTATGTTTCAAAAACCGGACGCGAGCTCTTCCGCGGCGCTAATGCGTCGCGAGGTTAGCCGAAACAGAAGGAATCTTTCAATCCGCCCAATTTCATTTTGAAAGCGAATCTTGGTGTCTTCGCCCTGCGTCCTACACGACGGCAACGCCACACTTTCGCCTCGCAAAAGAATTGGGTCGAGCAGACGACCTTTCTCAATCTCGCGCCACAACACCGCCGAAGCGCTGCTGACCGGTTTTCCAGGCGCCGCTTCCGTCCCCCGGGCAGCTGGCGGTCTCGGAGCAGCGCGCACATGGGCTGCCTGAACTCGGTGCCCAAGGCGCCCAAGGCCGGCGCGGACGAGCCGGCGATTGAGCCGTAAGCGAACCATCCGAGCGCAGCGATTCTTCGCCGCGCGCTGAGCTGCTCTTTTCTGCAGAGACGCGACCAGGCTGACGCTGGCTTGGGACGACCGCACCGACCGGCTGCAGGACCTGCTGAACGACGACCACATCTTGTACGAGGTGCTGGAGCGCGTGCGCAAGCAGGCGTATGTTACCTTCATCCGCCAGAATGAGCTCAACATCGAGGTCAAGGGCCAAGGAGCCGCCCAGGACGTGGTGGACTTCATAGACAGCCGAGCGTCCGGCGCGAACGACCGGGACATGCCGGCGGAGTACCGGGAGTGGCTGTCGGGCAAGTCGTCCCGAACGTGCACGAGCATCAACGCGTCCCTCGGCCGCAGCCCCTTCCGAAGTTGGCAGCCCCACCACGGGGCCAAAGCGGTGCAGATCGTGGAGGCGTCGGGCTTGGGGACCATCGTGATCCGCGAGCTGCGGGTCTTCGTCGACGGCGGGGAGCAGGAGATGTCGTGGATCAACTGGCTCATGCCGCGGGAGAACGAGGCGCGGCCCCAAAGAGAGCTCGACCTCTTCCCGGACAAGGCCAGCGGCTTCGTGGGCTTCCTG
>JAAMXY010001512.1:0-40034 GCA_019677205.1 Pinguiococcus pyrenoidosus
TCCGTCGAAGGACAGCGGTTGACTTTGTTGTCCTGAACAAATCGAGGATAAGAAGTCCGACTGGCCTGGACGAATAGCTGAGAGCCATTGCGCAGGTATTCGGAAAATCATTGAATGCTTTGTGAAAAAAAAAAGTTTGATTGTATTTATTTAAATATTTAAAGCACGGGTTACTAAGTTCGAGAATAGATTTCAAAATAAAGCCTGCCTGATGTTCTAAGAGCTCCGAGGTGGGGGACCAGTCGATCCTTCCGTTCCAACAATAAATGAAAAACTTACAAATCATTTATCGAAAAAATGATGATCCGGTTCAGAAAGATGGGCAGACGCCGAAAGACCTCGAGGATCACAACTCCATCTTTTTTGGTAGCGGCGCACGCACGCCGCTCTGCGTAGCCCTTCCAAACATCTTCGGTTCCGTCTCCATCTGAGCGTGGTTAAGATGGCGGCTGGTCGCGAGTCAAACTATGATCGTCACATCAGCATCTTCTCTCCCCAAGGCCACCTCTATCAGGTTTGAAATGGATCCAAACGCTGCGGCCTCCGAGGCGCCACCACGGGCTCCAAAGCTGACCGCTTCCGTCTGCTAGGTGGAATACTGCATGAAGAGTGCGAATTCCACGGGCCTCACGACCATCGCTATCCGGGGAGAGGACAGCGTAGCGTTCGTGACGCAGAAGAAAGTGCCCGATCGCCTCATCGACCCCACATCGGTTAGCAACGTATTCCCCATCACGCCAACCGTTGGGGTGGTCGTGACGGGCCAGCCTGCGGACGCGCTTGCCATGGTCTACCGAATCCGCCAGGAGGCTCACGAGTTCAAGTACAACAACGGCTTCACGATGCCGGTGTACCTGCTCGCGAAGAGAATCGCAGATCTTTGCCAGGTCCGGACGCAGCGAGCCGGCTCGAGGTTGCTGGCGTGCTTCACGACCATCATTGGCGTGGACGATGAGAAGGGCCCTCAGCTGTACCAGGTGGATCCCGCGGGCATGTTCTTCCCCTACAAAGCGCTTGCGGCTGGCGCGAAGAAGGACGAGGCCACGAACTGGCTTGAGCGCCACGTGGAAGAGTTCACCACCATGGACGTAGACAACGTGATCCGCACGTCCATCATCTGCCTGCAGCATGTGCTCTCTGCGGACTTCCGCGGCACGGAGATCGAGGTGGGCGTCGTGCACGGCGACGGTCGCTTCATGACGCTGACGCCCGAGGAGATAGAGTTTCACCTCACGGCGATTAGCGAGCAGGATGTAGAGGCGTAGCTGGGAGCGTCGAGCGACGACAAGTAAAGATGCTGCTTCATTCCGTGCCTAGTAGTATGTGCGTCGCCGGCGCATTCGCGACACGGTTGGCGAGACGAAGTAGCCAACTATCGCGCCGCCAATCAGCCCGCCGATGTGCCCCGCGTTGTCGATCATGCTGCTGTTCAGCCCAAAGAAGAGGTTGAGTCCGAGGTTGAAGATCAGCGACTGTAGCATCGCGTCTCCCTGCTGGCTGAGGTAGGGCTTGTTCTTCACGAGGAACATTCCGATTGCACCTCCCAGGCCGAAAATCGCGCCACTGGCGCCCAGGCTCGGGTGCGGAGTCCACCAGGTGGACAGCATGTTGCCGGACACTCCCGCGACGAGGTAGATCCCAAGCATCTTCGCCGTGCCAAAGAGCGCTTCCGCCGTCTGGCCGAGGTTGTAGAGGGAGAAGCTGTTCATCAAAATGTGCGGGAATCCGCCGTGGAGGAACATCGCGGTGCCAAGGCGGTAGTACTCTCCTTCGAAGAGCACGCGTGCGCTATCCTTGAGGCCCCAAAAGGTGACCGCCGGATTCATCTGCTGCAGGACGAACACAATCGCGTTGATGCCCAGCAGGATGTTGGTCAAGGACGGCCTCTGCGATTGCCGAGCGAGGTCACGCTTCCGCTGCTGGTAGGCGTCCTCGTCGTCGGATCCCCAGCGGTCGTACGTCCTCCCATACCACCTGTCTGCCATGGCAAGAGGTCCCCAGCGCCAACGACCGCGCGCCCTCTGCGACTGCTGCCGATTCTCGGTCTTCTCGCGCATGCCAAAGAGCCCCCCTCGCGCAGCCTGCCCCGCACTCAGGCCATCCAGCGTGGGCGCTGGGCGCCGCAGGCTGAACGGCAGCAGATGGCAAGAGCCATGGACGCCGCGTGGGAAAACGGCAAGGTTCAGGGCTACCACGGAGAGGAGCACATTGCTCAGGACCAACGCCTTCGGAAAGCGTGCAGGCATTGCAACCTGAAGTTCAGGCCAGGCCGAACGAGGCGGTGAGGAAGGGCCAAGCGGCGCACGAAAGAGTGCTTCGTGAGACCGGATGTACCACCGCAGCTCACCAATCGCCTTGTGACAGAAGCAGCAACGTCGGTGGCAAGAGCCTTGCTCGGCACCGGCGGAATTCTGCCGCTGCGGGCGTCTTGTTGCTCTTCGAGCGTCATTTTGGAAGGGTGACGATGTTCGCGATCTTGGAACCGCCTACCGGAATTCTCTGACCGCGAAAACGCACGTTGAGCATTCCGATGACTCCGGGGTTGCAAGCTGCTAACGCCTAGTTGAAGGCCCGCGCTCCAGAACCGAGGTGACACAGCCCGGTTCTGTGTCCAGCTCACCCACCACCGGGTGAGCGCTTCGACTCGGTCGCGCCCGCTTCCCTCGAGAACTTCAGCACCCCGCATTGCGACCCACGTCTCCGGCGCGCAATGGGATGGGGGGACTGTGGCCTGGCAAGCTAGTCTACAGAGCTGTGGTGCTCCTGATGGCGGCTCAGATGGCGCTCGGCTTCGGCCTGAGCCCGGGCGTGGCGCGCAAGGACCTTCGAATCCGCGTGGGCCAGTACAACATTCTTGCGGCCAACTTGGCCAACAACCTCAAGTCCTGGTTCTGGTATGGCTACAGCGGCCTCAAGAGCCCCGCAGGGGAAGACGGTGCCGCGGCGCAGCCGCGGCGTCCGGCCTACCGGGAGGACGGACTGGATGACGTGCGGTTGCAAGTCTTCGGGTACGGCCGAAGCCCGCTGCTTGCGGACTTCTGGGCCAGCATCTTGAAGAAGTACGTGAAGATCTGGAACCTGTTCTTCCCCTACGAGCTGGAGCGACCGTCGCACTACGAGGAAGGCGAGCACGGGCTCTCGCACAGTGACCTGCTTGTGCTCAAGTTGCGGGACGCACTCGTGCACTTCTTCTACCGGGATTCAATCGAGCTCGCCCCGGAAGGCGAGAAGGACCTTGCGCATCACCTCTTCGTCTCGCCCGCGGTGAAGCGGACTCGGAACTTTGAGCTGTGGCAGCGGATCGCAGGGCACGTCGGGTTGGGCCTGGCGGACCTGCCGGCCGAGAAGTGGGACGAGCTGGAGCGGAAGCGGGTCGCGATCGATGAACTGCGGCAACGGAACACGGAAGACGGGACGGGGGATGCCACCTCGAGCGTCATCGCACCTGATGGGAGCCGATGGGACTGCATCGCCGATTTCAATAGAACGCTCCGATCGTTTTTGGCGGGCTTTCTTGACGGGGAGGCTCCCGACGAGGCCGTGCGGCAAGTCCTGGAAGAGAAGTGCCTAAGGCTGGCCCAGCTGGTTGCCTTCAGTGACAACGACATGAAAGACATCCTTAGGATACAGCACGAAAGCTTCGACTGGCAGCAGCGCGTCCAGGCGATCGTGGGCGAGATCGCGAAGCGCGAGTGTTCCGCCTGGGGCATCTCGGAGCTGGACGAGCACGAGGACATCTCAAACGCTCTTCGCAGCAATCCCCTCACATCTCGCCTGAGGCTGGTGGCTTTCAAGCACCGGAAGACCCTGAGAGTTGACGATGGAGTCGGCATCTACGCCGACGAGGGCGATTTCGATGTCGAAGGGGTGGGATACGTCCGCTACGGCGCGGCGGCGGTGGCCAGGGCCGACGAGCGCCAGCGCCAGCAGTTGCATCTCCGTGTCCACGCCGGTCGAATCGCAGATGGGATTATTGCACCTGAGACCGAGTACAAGAAAGTCTTCCACCCCGTCGGCGGACAGGGCGGCCTGCCAAGTGCCGACGAGGAGGTGGCGAAGATGCTCCAGCAGGGGCAGCCGGTTGCCTACACGTACACCGACAAGTTGAATCCGGAGCAGGGGAGATGGTTCGACGAGAGAGTGGCGACGCTCGTCGTGCTGCGCAGCAAGGTTGAGGATGAGGCGGATGTCGCTGTGCGCATCCTCTTGGCGGCGACGCATCTGTGGCACACGCAAAACAACCCCGTTGCGGAGGAGCTGCGCCTCATCGAGACACAGCAGATGATGCAGGCGATGTCGCATTTCAAGCACTGCGTCGAGGAAACTCTGGGGAGCGTCGACGCGGAGGTCGTGTGCGGGGACTTCAACGACGCGCCGAACTTTGCGTGGTACGAAGGCCGGGGGGACTTTCCGGATCCAAGCTCACCGGACGTCCCGACCACACCGGTTGTGGAGTACATGACCCAAGCGCAAGGCTTCATGGACGTCCTGGCGGACGTGGACGGGCGTCGAACGCCAACGACGTACACCATGGCACGTTCGTACCCCATAGACTACATTTTTGTTCGGCAGCCAGAGCTGAGAGGTGGCGACGCGGCTCCTGCGTCTCTTCTTGAGGTCAAGGCTGATGATGTGCAGCAGATTCGCCTGGCCAGACAAAGCCGATCCACCGGAACCTTGGAGCTGTTGCCCTTCGGTGCGTCGGAAGATGCGGTGACCGGCACCCCGATGCCAGCGGTTGGGACGCAAGACACGGTACCGAGCGATCACGTGCCCGTGTCCGCGACCCTGCGCTTTAAGGTAGCTCAGTCCTGTGCTGACGCGGTGACCACCATTCTGCACAATCGGGACTATCACTCGTGAGGGTTCCAGACGACTTCTCGGTGGTCATGGCATGCAGCATGTTTCGAGGCATCTGTTGAGGCAGTTGCGAAGTCGCAAGGTAGGTGCAGAGAGAGTGTGACACGGCGTCGGCTAAAGGCAGGGCAAAGGAAAAGGAGAAGGAAAAGGAAAAGGATCCTCTGCAGTTGACGCCTAAGCTGAGGCACACGAAAGGAGCATTTTGTATCGTGTTTTGTATTCCTGTCTTGAAACGGCGCTGCTCTTGCTCATGTGACTGTGACACTTCACTCTGTCCAGTCACCACGTCCAGCGCAAGCTTGTCACCCTTGTGGGATCATCCGAAGCGTCTACCACACCGAACCGATGGTGCATGTTGCGGCATGTCGGCAGCATCGCCTCCATCGCTCCAGCTCTCGATTTCTGTGCCCTCGAGTGTGCTTGTGCTTGTGCTTGTGCTTATGCTTGTGCTTGTGCTGTAGCATCACTCCTTCCAAAAATCGCTACGATGTGCTTCTCTACGAAGCGTCCGCAGCTCGCAGGCAAGGCGTGCCTCGTCTGCTGTCCTCATCTTGTTTTGCACCGAAGCGAAGACAGTCTCCGAAGCGAGGGCAGTCTCCGAAGAGAGGGCAGTCTCCAAGGAAGGCTTCTTTTTTTATGGCGCCTTTTGGCAGAGGCGAGGACGGGGCGAGGACGGGGCGGGGACGGGGCGGGGCGCGGCCGTCCGTGGCTAGAGAATCGAGCCTGGGCTGCCTGCAGAAGTCTCCCGCCCAAGCTTCACATGAGAGCTTGCTCGGCTCTCTGCAAGGCCTCGTCGAGCACCGCCTGCCGCACGTTTTCCGCGACGGTCCTCTCGCACGCTTTCCGCAGCGCTTGGGCCACCTTCATCTTGCAGGTGCGACGGGAGCTGGCGACGGTGAGCACCGAAGCACAGACGCGCGTCTGCTCCACTTTCGCGAGGAAGGTGAGCGCCGCCCAAACCTGGCGCAGGGCCTCGCGCTTGCAGCGCAGCACCAGCAGCCCCGAGCGCGCATGGAAGGCGCGCACCTGCAGCGCGCGCGAGGTCTGCGCGCAGCCGAAGGTGCCGAAGTCGGCCACGAGTTGCTCCTCAAGCGCTCTCTTCAGCGCCGCCGCGCTGAGCTTGGCCGGCCCAGCCGCGCAGAGGCGAGCCACGAGGAAGCGCTCTTTGTAGCGCACCATCGGATTCGGCGCATTCCCGCTGCGGAAGCGGCGAGTTGGAAAGAAGCACGGGGGTTCGGTGAGACGTGCTGCCCGCGACAACGGTGGGGGCCCGGCCCACGCAACGACCAGCTGCGCAGCCGTAGCAGAGCGGGATAATCAGACGACGCGCTTCAAGAGGCGCCGAAACGCAATTGCGCAGCCTCCGACTGCGTGGATGCGCACTTTTGCGATTATTGAGCCATGGCACACACATATTGGAGAATGCAACCAAGAATGGATATGAGCTAGGTATTGAGGAGACTTCTTCATTATGACTTGCCAAGTCCGTGGGAGTAGTGATGTTGTGGACAGGTATATGTGAGAATACATGAGCTATCCTCGTCAAGATCTATTCACCCCTCGTTTCCGGCCTTCCTTTCATGCTTCTCGGCGTGTTCCGCTGTAGCACTCTGGAATAGCGGGTGACGCTGCTCGTACGCTTGATGAATGGGTTCGCAAGGAGCAAAAGCTAAACCAAACTCAAACACTCGGGAATCACGAAGGAGAGGCCGAAAGAGGTTGGCGCGACAGGCGCGGCGTTGTGGCCCGAGTCCTCTCGTCGGCAAGCGCGCCGCACGCGCACGTCTCATGCGCGCTCTGGACTCGCTCAAGTCCCCCGAACATCCCGCGTCCGGTGCCGTCGAAAGCTCGCAGGTTCCGCCAGATCCTCGCGCGGCTCGCTAAGCTCAAATCCCGAGTCCGTGTCCGAAACTGTTCCGTCCGACCCGCGGCATGGAGCAGAAGCCCAGCAGCGCGCCCGCTGCCGTCGAGCAGATGCTCCCGGTGGTGTACGGCGCCGAGGCTGCTGCGCCCACTTCGCTGGCCGTCAACTCCGGCTACGCGTCCGAGCACGACCCGCTGTGCAGTGCGTGTGGCCTCGAGGGCGAGGTGCTGGTCTGCGAGACCTGCCCGCGCGTGTATCACCAGGCCTGCACCCGCCCGGTGCCGCTCACCAAGGTGCCCGAAGAGCATTGGCAGTGCTCGGCGTGCCAGGATCGCAAGCAGTGCTGCGTGTGTCGGAAGCCCGGGGCGACCCATCGATGTGCCCACTGCCTGCGCCAGTACCATCGCCACTGCCTCGTCTGGGAGAGCGTCGAGCCGGTGCAGGCGTGGCTCTGCACCATGTGCCAGGAGAAAAGCACCGTCCACAAGATCTACAGCAGCCGACTTTTTAAGGAGACGCGGGCCAAGTATGATCCGGCCGATCCGACCAAGGAGCCGAAGGAGAACCCGGACGCGCCCTTGGTCAAGCAGTTCCTGGTGCACTGGAAGGGCCGGTCCTTTCGGCACCTGTCCTGGGTCAACCGCGAGCACATGCAGATCCTGGCGGCGCACAAGCTCCGCAACTACGAGCGCGCCAATCCCTTCACCCCCACGGTCAGCTACGACGCCCTGGAGGACCTGGAGTTCCACAACATCAACGCCACGTGGAAGCAGCCACACCGAGTGATCAGCGCCAAGTGGGTGTGCCTCGACGGCCTCGAGATGCAGCGCTTCCTGCTCGTCAAGTGGCGAGGCGTCAGCTACGACGATGTTACCTGGGAGCCGGCCCAAGAGCTGGCGGACGCGAGGGAGCTCATCGAGGCCTTCGATCGCCGCTGTGTGAAGTACCGCGGCTTCGACCTGAAGCCCTCCGGCCTCGGGAGGCAGAAGGCCTTCCGGCCGTTCTCGGAGGATCCGCAGTTCATCCCCGAGGATCTCAAGCTGCACGACTACCAGCTCGAGGGCGTCAACTGGCTCCGCCAGGCCTGGTGGAACGAGACGTCGGTCATCTTGGCGGATGAGATGGGGCTGGGGAAGACCATTCAGTCCGCAACCTTCTCCCGCAGCATTTTGGAAGAGCAGGTCTGGCGCTCAAAGCAGGAGGGGCACACGCTGCGCCCCATTCTCGTGGTCGCTCCCCTCTCCACCTTGGAGAACTGGGAGCGGGAGTTCGCTCTCTGGGCCCCGGAGCTGAACGTCATCGTTTTCACCGGCGACCGCTCGTCGAGGGAGAAGATCCAGAAGTACGAGCTGGACTGGCCGGTGAAGTCGCTGGCGAAGGGCACCGAAGCCTACCGCCGAGCCGCCGCGGCGGAGACGCAGATATCGCAGATGAGGTGGCCGTTCCATGTCTTCCTCACCAGCTACGAGCTTGCGAAGGGCGAGTCCAAGCTGCTTCGGAAGATCGAGTGGGAGTCTCTCATCGTGGATGAGGGGCACCGCCTGAAAGGGGGCGTGAGCGGGAAGCTGTTCCAAGAGCTCGTCACACTTCCCGCCTTCCAGAAGGTGCTCCTCACGGGAACTCCTCTGCAGAACTCCATGGAAGAGCTGTTCAACCTGCTGGGCTTCCTCGATCGTCGAAAGTTTGGCGAGATGGAGAACTTCGTCGACGGCCTGGAGGACCTCGAGAAGAGCGCTGCGGTGGATCGGCTCAAGGACGTCCTGACGCCTCACATGCTTCGGCGCCAGAAGGCAGACGTCAACCTCAAGATGCCGAGCAAGGAAGAGCTAATCGTTCGGGTGGAGATGTCCAAGGAGCAGAAGGCTCTGTATCGCGACATTCTCACCAAAAACTTCGACAAGCTCGCGAGCCGCGGCCGCACGACGAGCAGCCTGATCAACGTCTTCGCGCAGCTGCAGAAGGTCTGCAATCACCCCTATCTCTTCATGCGGCCCACCACGGTGCCGCAGACAGAGACGGAGCTGAAGGACTCCCTGCTGAAGATGACCAAGGCGAGTGGGAAGCTCGACCTGCTAGACCGCATGCTTCGGAAGCTGAAGGCGACGGGCAACCGCGTCCTCATCTTTTCGCAGATGACGACGATGCTCGACGTGCTCGAAGACTATCTCATCGGAAATGGCTGGGGCTACTGCCGGCTGGATGGCAACACGCGCAGCTCCAGCCGCCAGCACATCATCGACCGCTTCAACGACTCCTTCAAGTATGGGAACGAGCAGCAGTTCGTCTTCCTCCTGAGCACCAGGGCGGGAGGAGTGGGTATCAACCTGGCCACGGCGGACACGGTGATCATCTATGACACGGACTGGAACCCGCACAACGACCTGCAGGCTCTGAGTCGAGCCCACCGGATCGGGCAGACCAACAAGGTCATGATCTACCGTCTTGTCACGCGCGGAACGATGGAAGAGAGGAAGATCGAACGGACTCGCCAGAAGATGCTGCTTGAGCACGTCGTTGTGCGCGGGACCATGCGCGGGGCCAGCATGAGTCAGCAGGAGCTCGACGACGTGCTCAAGTATGGCACGGAAGAGCTCTTCGCCGGCGGCGACGACGAAGACGAGCAAGCAGAGAGCCAGGCGGCGCAGGAGGCTGCCAAGTCGGACGAGGAGAAGAACGGCGACCAAGATGCCGCGAAGAAGAAGAACATGGCCATCAAGTGGACGGACGACGCGATCGAAGCTCTTCTAGACCGTGAGGCCAAAGACCCGGACAACACGGAGAAAATGGACGACGAAGAAGAAGGAGGCAAGGAAGGAGGCGGGAACATCGCCAGCGGCCTGCTGAAGTCCTTCAAGGTGGCGAAGTTTGTCTTGGAGGAGGAGGACCTCACCCGGGAGGAGATCGTGGAGGGGGAGGAGACGGACGCGTCCGACAAGATGGAGACCGAGACTCCCGACCAATCCCTTCCTGTGAAGTCGGAGGAGCCACTGCCCGAGAAGGAGAGCTTCCTCTTCGAGGACGGAAGCATGGCTACCAACAAGAGCTGGGACGAGCTCCTTGGGGGACACGTTGCCGTGGAGAAGAGCCGCGAAGAGGCGCGCCTGGGGCGGGGCAAGCGCGAGAGGCAGCAAGTGGTCTTGTACAACGTCGACGTGGAGACGGAAGACGAGGGAGCTACGTATGAGAATGACGAGGACGATGCGTGGAGGGCGACAAGTCTCGGGCCGAGGAAGAGCAGGAAGCTCGAGTTCGGCGACGTGCACCGGAAGGGCATGATGCGAATGCTTCACAGGATGGGCCTGTGCGACGGGAACTGGGACCGGCTCTTCGAGACCTGCCGCGAGACTGCAGGGCCGCTCAAGAATCGAGGGCGGCTAGAGAACATGCAGAATGCCTGGAGTCTCCTTGAGCAGGCCCTGAAGCTGTGGCTCGAGGCCCGATACGTCAAGCCAGAGCACCAGACGCCCGGCCAGCCCTTCGCACGATCCGACGGGACCGTGTCCTTCGACCTTTGGGGACATGAGATCGAGGGACTGATTCGCAGGATGGCGCTGCAGGAGCTTGCGTATCGGAAGATACGGGAGATCGAGAGCGATGACTCGATCCAGCCGAAGAGATTCATAGTGCACGACTTTGGGGCATGCCAGCTGGACGATAAGGAGAGCATGCAGAGGGGAAACGGCATGTGGAATGCCGAGTACGACTACCAGGTGCTCAAGGGCTTTGTCAAGTTCGGTCACACGCGTTGGGAGCGTATCTTGCAGGACAAGCAGTTGTCCGTGGCCGTGGAGTCCGTCGTTCGGGATGACAACTTTGACGAGAGGGCGCTCAGGCGGCTGCAGACGAAGATGAGCAATTTTGTGAAGGCCCGGCTCGAGCGGATGGAAAGGGGAATGACCGCCGAGGCCATGCTCCGGCGGCTAGCAACCACTGGACAGCTGGCCCGCGGAATCCGTGACATCCAGTACGAGTGGAATAGCCGAACGCTCAGCCAGGTGCTCTGCAGATCCCAGCGCGCCTTGCTGCGCCAGGCCCAGCTTGGCGAGTTCATCACTGGGGCGCGAATGGCCCAGGACGACCTCAAGAGCTCTCTTGAATCGTCGTCGAAGCGCGGGAACGACTCCAAGAACATCATCAACGTGCTGAAGAAGCAGGCCGAGCATCTGAAGACGATGGCCGAGCTGCAGCAGGCGCAGGAGCGCGCTTCGGTGCTGATGAGCCCGCTCCAGGTCACCGAGGCCGAGGCCTGGCTCGGCGTTCCGTACCACCACAGCTACAAGGAGGGTATCGGCAAGTTGCAGAACTCGCTCGATGCCATCCAGGCCAAGTCCAAGGCTGCTCTGGCATCGGAGGAGACGCTCGAGGCCGCCTTCCGGGAGCTGTACAACGTGTCCGAGAAGGACGCAGAGGAGGCGACCAGCTACGCGCGCACGGTGATCAACGCGAGATTCAGACAGCAGGACGAGCAAATCCGAGCAGAAGTCACGGAGAAGCTTAGGGCGCTTGCGGCGCAGCAGCAACAGCAGCAGCAGCAGCAGCAGCAGCTGCAGCAGCATGAACAGCAACCGCAGCATGAACAGCAACCGGAACCGCAACCGCAAGCGCAACAGCAGCAGCAACAGCCGCCGCCGCAGCAACAACAACAACAGCAGCCGCAGCAGAAGAAGCAGAAGCAGCAACCGCGACAGCAGCCGTCTGCGCCGCAGCCGCAGCAATCGCCGCCATACCAGCAGCAGCAAGAGTCGCAGGAAGAGTCAGAGGAAAGTGCATCGCAGCAGTCTCCTCGTCGTGATGACGAGAATAGAGCAGTCGAGGGGATGTCATCTAGTCAAAGGGCCCCGCAATCCTCAACACCGACATCTGGGAAGAAGCGAGCGACGCTCTCCTCCGAGGGCGAGTACCACGAAGGTGCCCAGGCCCCGAACGGTTTCCATGCTGCGGAGAACGTGCTCCGCGCGAGCATGCAGAATAGCTTGTCCGCAGCGGCGTCCATGATGCCCGCGAATCCAGTGCAGCAATTCTCAGCCGCCGCTGCGGCAGCTGCGGCGGCTCAACAGAGCAAGCTGCTGTCGCCGCAGATATCAGGACGACTTCCTGCGATGATGGCGATGAAGAGCAGCAATAGACAGGCCTACGACGGGCGAAACTAGAGTCTACGCCGGCGTCGCTGCGCGGCCTCGATAGACAGGTCTCCATCTCGACAAAGAAAAGTGGTTGCACAATTCCGCCTTTCCTCTACGCAACTCTCTCGGTCACTGATGCGTCCCACGCCTTTCGGACTTGCATCCCACTGGCACTATGACAACTGAAGATTGGGCGCAGGCCGGAAAGGCCCGATCCACGCGATACCGGAAGAAAACATCTGTGCTAGCTTCGTCGCACGCCGCGATGCCTTACGCATCCTTCTCCTTCCGCTGGTTCGCCCACAACGCCACCCCTCCGCCGCCGCCTCTGCCGACGAGGATCTTACCGTCGCAGCAGAAGAAGGTGAAGAACGGCTGCCGCTTGTACTCGAGCCCCTCCCGCTTCAGGCCAGCCTTGTCTCGGATGCTCTGCGGCAGCCCATCTGTCACGTCCGAGCCGAAGAACAGGAGGCGGAAGAAGTCGAACTCCAGGCGGCGCTTGTCCTCGAGCCAGCGAAACGTCCCGGTGAACTTGAGCACCGCTGCGTCTCCGACGTACACTCCGTTTTCAATCGCCATGGTGTCCGCATCGAAGCTCTGCACCGCCTTGACGGGCACGTAGTTGATGCGGCGCCCGACCGCTTTCTGAGTCTTCACCTCGCCGGTGGTGAAGATCAGGCGCCAGTCGCCGGTCAAGTTGCCCAGGATGTCCTGCTCCACGCCGCGCGCTTTCTCCAGGCGCCGGATGGCCTCGTAGACGTCTTCCGCGTCCACGTCGCGCTTATCCGCGGCGCGCTGAAGCAACGCGCGGTCCTCCGCCAACTCATCCGTGGCGGTGTCGCCCTCCGTGACCGCCAAGCGCGTCCAGCGCGGACTGCGTCGCGCCACAAGGGGCGACTGGAACGCGTGCGCGCCAAACAGACCAACGAAAAGCCACACAAGACGCCACATGGCGAAAGATACGTTTGAAAAAAACGCGGGAAAACTCCAACATCGGCGGACAGAGACGCAGATCTCTCTGGAGTTCCACTGTACAGGATCGATCGAGGGGCGGATCTTTGGACAGAGAATCCGCGTGAAAAGCGACGCCGCTCTCATCACGCGGTTCGCGCGCAGACACGATACACGAGCGCTGCACAAGATGATCAGTGCTCTGTGGCCCCTTACGGCCATAGTGGGCGCAGTTCCGCTGTTCTTCCTCGCAGCCTATGTGTACTTCCGGGCGCTGCGAAGTCGGCTGCCGGATGCCCCTCAGTTGGACGATGCAATCATTCGAGTCGGCGGGAGCGCCAAGCGCCTCGAGGCGCTCAGCCGCGCTGCCGTGGACTACATCATCATTGGGTCCGGTGAGTCCGGCTTCTTCTGCCGCTCAATGCGCTTCGTTGTCGGAGACTTCGTTCGCTGCGGAAGTTGAAGATCATGGGCGGCTGCGATGAAAGGCCACGAAATCCTTGCGCTTTCTCACTTCTGTACCCTTACTACCGAGGCTGAGACGATCTTCCCCTTGCCCCTTGGTGTGGTCGCAACTTGGTACAGGAATCGGAGGCCTCTCCACGGCAGCGTTGCTGGCGAAAGCCGGCTACAAAGTCGCCGTGCTTGAGCAGCACGACGTCGCCGGCGGTAGCAGCCATGCTTTCGTCGAAGGCGGCTTCGAGTTCGACGTTGGCATTCACTACGTCGGTGGCCAGCTTCACGATGTTTCGTCCCCTTTGCGAAAGGTCTTCTCCGTCCTGACCGACGGCAAGCTGGAGTGGTGCCGCATGGACAAAGTCTACGACAAGGTGGTGAATGACACCACGGGCGAAGAGTTCGACATGTCCGACGATCATCGCGCGAACAACGAGAGGATCCTCGAGAAGTACCGGGACACACCAGGAGCCGAAGAAGCTCTCAAGAAGTACAAGGCAGCATGCGAGCGAGCCCAGCTCGGCGTATTGATGATGTTCCTGGTGAAGGTGTTGCCGATCTGGTTGCTCCATCTCGCTTGGCCGCTGATCATGCGTGTCTCCGGCCCGGACTTCATGCGCACTACCAAAGAAGTGCTCGAAGACGAGTGCGGCATCACGGGCGACGGCAAGCTGCGGACGTTGGGGGGACTGCTGACCTATCTCTTCGGCGACTACGGCGTTCCACCTGAGAGATCGCCCTTCTTCATCCAGGCGTGCTTGGACGACCACTACGACGGAGGCGCCTTTTTCCCCAAGGGGGGATCCAAGATGGTGGCGAAGACGATGGTGGCCTGCATTCAACGCCGTGGCGGCCACGTCTACGTCCGGGCGCCGGTTTCCCAGGTCCTCGTGGAGAAGGACGCAGCCGGCAAGTTCCTCGCGAAGGGCGTCGTCTGCAAAGGCCAGACGATCCCTGCTCGACGGGGTGTTGTCTCCAATGCGGGCTTCCGCAACACCTTTGGCTATCCGGGCGCCACCGGCGAAGCGAAGCTTGACGGGAGCAAGAGCTCCCCGTGGTCGGTGCCCCTCGTACCGGAAGAGGCCGCGCTGCCGCAGCGCAAGTTGCTGCATGGCTCGTCGCTGGACGAGAAAGTCGGGCCGTCGGTTGCCATGCTGTACCTCTTCGTGGGGCTGGATGGCTCGGCAGAGGACCTTGGAGTCAAGGCTCAGAACATCTGGCGCGTGCAGGACTGGAACCATGACGAGAACTTCCGGCGGTTCATGGCACTTGACAGCTCCGACGACGTCGAGCAGATCCCAGTGGTGTTCATCGCCGGCGCTAGCGCCAAGGACGACGATTTCGAGCGCCGCTTCCCCGGCAAGAGCACGGTGACGATCATTGCGCCGGTCAACCCGGCGTGGTTCCAGCGTGAAGATTGGCAAGACACGCGAGTCAAACACCGCGGAGCGGACTACATGGCGGTCAAGGAGAAGTGGAAGTTCATGCTGCTGGAGACCATGTACAAGTACCTCCCGGGCACGCGCGGCAAGGTTGCCTACGCCGACCTCGGCACGCCGCTCACGAACAACTTCTACCTCGGAACTCAGAACGGCGAGGCATACGGCCTTGACTTCAATACCCACAGGTGCGGAAAGCACAACACGAAGCAAAACATGGTTCGCGCGCTTGTCCCGCAGCCTGACGCTTCTCTGCGACACGAAGGTTCGGCGATGAGAACGCCCAGAGGGCTTTGCACCCACAGACTACCATCGGCAATCTGTATCTCACTGGCCAGTAAGTCGTAGCCCAAAGCTTCAAGCTGCCGGGGGGCTCCAGTGCAGGACGAAGAGCAAATCTAAGTCGCGCCGTTGTCGCTCCTTCCGTAGGGACAGCGTGATGGTAGGCGTCGCGACCGCCGCAATTTCCGGCATCACCACGTCGGCCGCTGCTTCCAGCATGGCGCTGCTCCGCACCATCGTCGAGATGATAGTGACCTAGCGCTCGCAGGTTTTCAGGAGTCCTCCAGGGCTCGCCAAGTTTTAGCGAAGCACGATTTTCCCTTCCTGCGACTGGAATAGGCGCGGACAACAGGCTTCTAGACAGAGAGACAGCCGGCAAGATAGATCCACACCTCACAGTAGACAAGAAGACGCTTTCAGCAGAATGAAGTTTTCCAGCGGAGACGTCGCTCCAAGGTTCTGTTCTTTCGGCCCAAGTGAAGACGTCGGCCAAGTATTTTCTACGTAGCCCAAGTGGCGCAGGGAGTCTGTGCCAATTTCATCCGAGCGGGTAAACAACCAAACCATGCCAGAAGGATGCTTTTTAGAAGTTGGTGTACTGTTTCCCCGAAGCTCGCGTCTTCGCCTGGTTCGCTGCGCCATCATCCTCGCATCGTATCTCATGCACTCTCGCTCGTCAGGATCAGCAGCCCAGGAGTTCGCAACACGAGGGACGCGACAACACCCCAAACCCAGCCGCGTGGAAGTCCCGGCGGATACGTCGTTCTTAGAACCATCCTTGGGCCTGAAACGCTGAAACGAATCATAGAATGCGCCGAATGCTGAAAATGCGCTCTCCTTTACTTCTGTGACATCTGGAACTGTCAGCGGATTCGCCAGCAATTTCGCGAACTCGATTCGTGTCCTAACAGTCTTCACAGTAGGGACCGTGCGTGGCCCTGGAATTTGAACCGTGTAAGAACATTTGCGACTCTGCAGAGGATTTCCGCCTTTCCCTTTCTCAGATCGTCTCCCACTGGCGTTTTCTGCACAATTGCAGCAAGCGAGACGGCATCACTACCAAGTGGGCGCCTACCTGGTGGAGCTCCATGAGTTCGCGCAGGAGGGGACGAGCGCAAGGGGATGTCGAGATGGGAACCAGGGAGCTT
Source organism: Pinguiococcus pyrenoidosus (assembly GCA_019677205.1). Taxonomy (NCBI): domain Eukaryota; class Pinguiophyceae; order Pinguiochrysidales; family Pinguiochrysidaceae; genus Pinguiococcus; species Pinguiococcus pyrenoidosus. Next base: position 16,124 of record JAAMXY010001512.1, read on the forward strand.
CGTCAGGTACTGCAACATCAGGCTTGCTCAAGGAAGCGGCAACGCGTAGGAGAGACCTCACGCTTTGTCCAGGGGGAGAGGAAGCTCGAAGACGACGACGACGACGAAGACGACGACGACGACGACGAGTCCAGCGAAACGGAGGAGGAAGGCGACGATCACCTGGAGAAGAAACACCTGATCGACTTCCGGCGACAGAAGCGTGGACAGGTACAGTTTTGCCGACGTCTCCGGAGAATCTCAGTCCGCGGCTTGCCTAAGACTTCTTCTCATGCGCAGGCGGCACCAAGACGGTTTCAATTTGGCCTCTCACCAAGGTTCAGAAAGGACAGCTCTCCCACGTCTTCTGGCCGGAAAGGTGCCGAGCCGAAAGCCGGCCACGACGAGCAAAACGCCAGGAACAGATTGAGCGAGAGACGCCAGCAAAGCTCAGTGCGAACCTCAGAACTTCGAGATGGGAGCGACGAGGACGAGGACGAGGACGAGGACGAGGAGGAGGCCGAGCGAAAGGGCCGCGGCATGGAATCCGACAGCAGTGGTGGCGACAAAGCAGATGTGGAGAACAAGGCGAGCGGATCATCGCCTCTGGCACGCTTCGCCAGGGAGCGACTGGGCCTTGGATCGAGGCGAAGAGAAAAGGAGGCACTGCCACCTCCGTCGGATGACTCCGCCGCAAACGACGCGACCGATTCAGATGGTGAGGGTGATCCACCGAGTGCGATGCCCATGACGCCGTTCCGACGGTCGCGGCCAGATCAGCTGCGAGCGCGGAGGAGGCTTCGGGATCGGGTGGAAGCAGCTTTTGCGCCTGAAGTGCACATCATTGGGGAGATTCGTGGAGCATTGGGCGCGGAGTTCAGCTCCATGATCAGCTATGATGTCGAAGGCGTCTTCTGCAAGTTCATGATCGAGGCTGGCAAGTACTGGTCCCATCTCGCTGGGGATCAGAGCGGGCAAACCCAGATCGCTTACGCAGAAGACTCGACGGGCTTGCGGCCGATGAACCATCCTGTTGACATCCACTACACCACCAAAAGCTTGCAAGGATGGCCACGATTCGTCTGTCAAGTCTGGACGCTCGATTCCTTCGGCAGGGCGAGCACCGCCGGCTATGGATTCGCGCATCTGCCGTGCATCCCCGGAGTGCACACGGTGGAGGTTGCGTGCTGGAGGCCAACGGGGACGTTGAAGGAGGAGGTGGAGGCTCTTTTTCTGGGGCACACCACGCAGTTGACGACGGACGACATCGTCTTTGGCAGCGCGTGGGATAATCGTTGGCGCCTGGTGACCGCTCCGTCGGGTTCCTTGATCTTGGACGTGGCGGTCATGACAAGACACTTCACGGAACATAACGTCGATGCAGTCTGATGGCTCTTCGAGGTGACAAGAGATCGAGTTAAAACTAAAGATGCCTGCTGCAAGAGCTTCTCGCGCGATGCGAGGCTTCCTTCGCACTCAAGCTTCGCCTGGCAAATCGCCAACAACTCTGCGCCAAGTGTTGCGGAACTCCTCGACTTCTTTCGTCTCCTGAAAGGCATCGCTCTGGCAGAAAGACCGGCAGTGTCTCGTCAGGTTCTTCTTGTGCACAGCGCGGTGCCACCAACCTCCTCGACGTCGCATCCTCACCTTTGCGCCTCCAAGGCTCAAGTGGCCCACCATGCCGCCGACGACGTCTTCCCCGAAAGTCCTCGGAAAGCGATCGTCGTCTTCTACCACGATCCTAGGCGCACAGAGGGGGTCATGCAGGCTGTCGAGCGGACTCGGTGTTGCGATCCATACTTACCCAAGTCCCTCACCGAACGCACCCCACTCAACCCAGAAGTGGGAAAAGTGAGCCGGGATCTCCCCTTTCACACCCTTGCCGGACGAGAGCTTGTGAACTTTCCGATTCTGCTTGAAGTCATCGGAGACACTGTTGATCTCCTGCGTGAAGTAGAGGTGCGCGTCCTGCTCCACATCCAAAGGCACAGGAATCGCGACGACCTTCGCATGTTTGGTCCGCTTCTTCTGGTGGGTCGCGGCCTCGAAGAAGACCGCGCCCATCGGGGGCTCCTTGTTGGCCCACAGCTGCCGAAGCGCCGCCTTCACATCAACAAGTGCGCTCTGTCCGTCTTCGTCCAGATGAGCGGTGGCTGCGAGGTGCTCGCGCGGCACGATGAAGCACATCTCGGGATGGATGCGCTTCTCGCTGGGCGCCATGATGAGCAAGAGATGGTTGCTGGCGAAGACCATTCTCCTTCCCGTGTTCCGCCGCACGAAGGCACTGGGGCCGGCATCCGGATCGCGCCCTTCAGCATCCAAGCAAAACTCGCAGTTGTGCTCAGACCGGATCCGCGAAAGGTGTCCGGTGACAGCGCGGCGTTTCTCCCGCTCTTGCCGCGCTTTCAGGGTGAGTCTACAGTCATCATCATCATCATCATCATCATCGTCGTCGTCGTCATCAGTATCAACGTTCTTGTCAACCCTTCTGTTGTGTGCTTCCAAGCGGCAAAAGACCACGCACCTGTCGCGTTCGCCCTCAAACATTCGCATGTCGATCTGCTCTTCCTCGTCGAATCCACTGCGCGAATGACCTCCCAGTTCAGCGCCGGTGTAGCGGTTGCCCAGGCGCACGATGTTCCGCGCGAAGGCATCATCCAGGCCCTCCTTATTCGACTTCTCTTCCTCCACGAGCTCCTGCAGAGACTTGTCCTGCAAATCATTCGCGTGGAAAGCAAGGGAAAAGGCCCCTGGTCAAGCATGATCGAATAAAGAAGGGGCCAGCAAGACATCTGCATACCTGGCTCCACGATGCATTCGCGCTCTTTTTCCCTTTACGTCTGATGCTCGTGCGCATGTCTTCCCTTTCGAGCGTCCCACCCTCACTGGCCGGTTTGCCAGTGGTGTCCAGCGACGAGAGACGTCTTCCGTCCGCGTCAACGGCAGCGATGCGTACGGATTGGGCGGCGCTTGCATCCTGCGCCGTTTGGTCACTCGGCAAAGCTCCCTTGGCGGATCCTGCCTTCGCTCGACCGAGACCAAGTCGCGCGCGCAGCGCCGCGGCCGCAGACTGGTTTGAAGACGTGGCGCGATCCTGGCTTTCTGCATCTGCCCGTGCTTCGAAATCGCTTGCCGGCGTCGTCTCTGCGCTGCTGGAGCTTCCTTTCGCCGACGCGGCCGGCAGAGACGGCTCGTGCTTATCGACCGGAGCGCTCGATGCACGCTCTCCGTCTCCGAGGCTTGACGAGGGGACCCTCGTCGTCTCTCCAGCAGCAGCTTTCTCGAACTGGCGCGGAGCTTCCGGCTGACCACACGTTTGTCTTCGGACGACGTTGGGATCCTGATCTGCACGTGGACCCGCAGAAGAACTTCTGTTGACGTCCACCGGACGCGATGAACCTCGCTTGTCATGCCTCATCTCTCCTGATGCTTGTCCTGCAGCTTCGGCTTCATCCTTCTGGTCATTCGTGATTCCACCCAACGCTGCCTGCAGCTTGCTGGAAAACCTGAGGAGGCAACTTCTCAGCCAACCCTGGAAGGAGCAATGCTTCCGAGCGAGAATGTATCTGTACCTGCCGATCAAGTCCCGATCTCGCGCATCTCTTCCGATTCGCAGTCGCCGACGCTCGATGGGATCGGAAACTCTTGAGTCCTCCGCGTTGCCTCCGAGAGCCCTGTCCAGCCAGTCGCCGCTGGATTGGGCCGAGTTGTTGCTGCGGGAGGCGGCTCGCTCTCTGGGAGCCTGGTGGCGGCGAGCACGCGCGGCCGCATCGGCAGTGGGCTTCCAGTCGCGCGGCGGTCGACTGCCCCTCCGGAGCTCTTCAACGGATCCCCATCGCTCTTTTACCACCGATGCGACGTCGACGCCTTGCGAAGCCGCTGCGGCCCTAGCGCAGAGAGAAGCAACCAAGCAAAAGACAAACAATGTTAGACTGACCACCATGCAGGATACGTCACGTCGAAAGGTTGCGTACTTTGCCCTCTTCAAGGCTCTTGCCCGCCAAGACGCTCCACCGTCACCGACCGTGGGTATCTTCGGCTCCGGCTTCTCCGTTTGTACTTCCGCCGCGTCCTTCGCCTTCTTCGGGTCATAAAGCCCGACACCAAACTTCTTCAGCGGATCCTATGGAAGTGTTGAAAAGGGATGACGAGAAGCCATTTTCTCCTTCCGTCCCTTGAAATGCTTGAAATCCTTTCCGATCCGGTGGAGCTTCGCTTGGTACCTCTTCCGCAGCTGGCGTTTCAGGCTTATCTTCCGGCACTTCCACCATCCGGGACAGCCAGTCGCCGCCGGAGTGCTTTCGACTGCTTTTTCCAGTGCTCTGATCCCGCGGCCGCTTCCGCTTCTTGAACTTCACGTTTCCCAAAAGAGACATTTCGAGGGAGCGGCAGACTTCGTGGCCGAGATGGTGTCGTACGCCCGATGAAACACTGCTGTGTACACCGTCGACAATGTACCCACGCCTTGATGAGCCCGAACACGTCCCTTCACGCGCTCTCTGCGGCCACCGCCCGACAAATTCGGCGCGCAACTGCACCGCTCTCCGTTCTCCGTCGAGCTTTTCTTATTCCACACATATATATGGTATATATGGTATGAAGTGACTATAATTTGAAATTTATGATTGTTGTATGTGAGTATAACAAAAATAGTATTTGAATACATTTGTATTGAAATAATTAAAATCACTTTATCCAACCAACGAGCTAGAACGGAGCATAGCTTTGCGCTCGTCGGCAGACTGCGCAAGACACACCACCGCACCGCATTTCACGCTGCCGTGGAGCTGACCCCGTCCTCCGCCTTCTGCTTAGGCTTCAGATATTGTGCAAGCGTCTGTTGCGCAAGCGTTTGGGTCAAGGCTGGGGTCAGCTGTAGATCGATGGCGGCGTCGCTGCGATCCTGCTGGGCTAGGCATGTAGCGGCGCTGTCGAGGGGGCGCAGCGCCGGGACTTCGCCCGGTGCCGTCAGAGCGCTCAGCAAGTTCTGGCATGATCGATTCGAGGGGAAGCACAAGATGGAGCCGCGGTGGGAAGGCGACTGCCGGGAGCACATCCTGGACTTCAATTGGGGATACATGTGCGCGGAGATGAAAGAGCAGATCTGGCAGGAGTGGAAAGCGGCTCCCACGAGAGAAACGCTGGAAACGCTTTGTCGCGAGCTGAGGCTCTCGCTGGGGACGGTGCGAGCGGCGATCAAGCTCCGGAAGAACTACCACGAGAACATCGAGCCGCACCTGACGCAGGAGGAGAAGGACGAGCTCTGGCAACTGGAGGCGGCGAAGGAGCTCATGTACCACAAGTCGTCGCTGGACTTTCTGTACTCGCATCCGTCGCTGAAGCCGGAGGACTACGAGCGGATTCCCGAGCTCCTGCGCTTCAGGGACATCGGAGAGCGGATCGACAATCGCACGTACGATTCGAACTACTACTTCGGAGACGACGACGTTTTCGGCGAAGAGGCCCTCTTCGGGGTGGACGACAAGGAGATTCCCATCACCAGAAGCGCAAAGGACGTGGTCAAGGACGGGAAGACGATGAATGACATCTTGAAGTGGGCCAAGGCCGAGAACGCGACGGAGGCATCTGCCGACGGCGAGACGTTCGAGGACGGAGCCCAGGAGGGCAAAGGTGCTCCGAAGCCCGCGCAGGACGCGTCTCTTGGCGTTCCCATTCCGACGGATGAAGGGGATGTGGCGTGGCGCGGCGAGCTGGAGACCATTGTTGCAGCCCACAAGCCCAAGCTGGTCAACAAGAAGACCCGCGGAGGCAGCATTCTGGTCTTTCGAGACACGAGCAAAGGGGCGCCCAACGCTCCCAGCGAGATCTCGGTGCGGGAGCCTTTCAAGGAGCTGCGCAAGGGTACCCGGCGAGAGACAGTTTTGAGAAGCTGGGTGCCCAAGAGACCCGGCCTCATGGGACCCGCGGAGACCAGCCAGGGATACAGTCGCCAGCTCGTGGGACGGCACGGAGAGGCCAGAAGCAAGGCCTGGCCGGCGAAAGCACGCAGATTGAAGAGCCGAATGGGCCTTTAGACAGTTGAAAGCCGCTGCTTCGGCGATCAAGCCGCTGCTTCGGCGATCAAGCCGGAGGCAGGGACCAAGGCCAAGACAGCCGAGGCAGCCCTGATGCGGAAAAAGCTCTACGCGATGCTTCGACGACACAGGGAGTATTGAAGGGGGAGTATTGAAGGAGGAGTATTGAAGGAGGCTTGCCATCAATATTCATTGTCTAAAGGAATGTGTCCTCGCCCTCAAACGTGTAGGAGCATCGAAAAGAGCTAACACTTCCACGACCATCCATTGCTGCATGCATCTTCTTGCGAAAACTTCCTGCCACTGCTCGGCCGCTCAAACCATTGATGCTACAGATCTGATCAGCACTCAGCTGCCGTCCATCTGCCGCGATCAGAGAGCTAGGAGGAGTACAGCTCGGAAATCTCCGCGGACACCGACGGCTCCGCTCCGGAGGTGTTGATCTTGTAGACGAACTGCTCCGGCAGCGGCCTCTCGACGTAGTCGCCGTCCGGTCCGAAGGGGAAGCTCACGTTCATCTCGCTGGACTTGGCCGCCGTGATGCTGAAGGCCTCGTCGGCAAGCATCTGCTCGCTGAGGTACACGAGGCAGCCGTCGGTTTTGTCGATGGCGATGGACGGAGCGCTCTCCTTGACCTGGACCTGCATCCGCGAGCAGTTGCAGACCTCGAAGGTGCTCATGCACGAGTCCACGAGGACCTTCGTCTTCTTGCAGTTGTCCACCAGGATGGAGTTGAACTTGCCGGAGACCACGACGGTGACATCCTCACACTTGTAGAGGTAGACCGACTGATTGAAGGATTCTACGGTGATCTCCACCACTCCCTTAAGGAGACGGGCAAGACCACGCACGTCAGACGTCTCTACTCGAGAAATGCTTCGCCGAGCGGCACGGCGAGGCCATGTGGCGCGAGGCTAAGAGCGCATCCTCACGATGCTTCCGACTGAACGGCCGCCGGAGCTGGCGCACGATACCTGCTCTTTGCCTGCGAACTCGCAGATCCACTTGTTCTCCGGGGCAGGCTTGAGCTCGAGCTTAAAGTCAGGCATGATGGATGTCTGGGCGGTGGGCTCTGCTCCTGGCGGGCGTGAAGTCGGCTGGCGTTCTGTGATGTGAACTGACGGGTCGATTGCGTCCCGCCGGCGCATGGATTCTTTTTGCTCTGTCCGTTCCGGGGAAACGGCGCCGGTGATTGGCGGAAGACCGCAGGTGAAAGATCGCTTCGCTCTGTAACAGCAGACGCAGCGTTGCTGGGGATCTTGCATACAACTGGAACACCGCGCGTCCAATGGCTCGCGTCACATCGGGAGATTCTGGAAGAAGGACCAATGGTTGTGATCTTCTGAAAATCAGATGGATCAAAATCCAATTAGACGGCGTCATTGGCAATTTTCTCCTGAACCTGTGGTGCTGTTGTTCCAAAGTCTCCGCGATCCTCGAAGCCTTGCCACTATTTGCGCAAGACATGGCCAAATAGATCGCGCTTGGAAGACGAAACGGAAACAACGCGCTCCACGGCTGGACAGAGGACATTTGAAAGAGGCAGAAATTTCTCTTTCAGCGGCCTCCGATCCAATAGTTCAAGCTCTATATTTTGTGCTGTAATTCAAAATGGCTACTCCCCTGTGTGTCGGAAGCAACGCCGGGTGCAGCAGTGAGCGCAAGCCAATGGGAGATTGGGAGGTGCATAGAAATCCATCCGCTGACCACGGGCACTTCGGTTGAGCGCCACAGGCCTGACAAAGCTGGAAACGCTTTGCCGCCGCCGATCCATTGACGAGGCTCTCTGCACTCGATCACACCAAGCTTCTGCGCCGTAGCGTCGCACGCTCCACCACAAGATGGCCGAGAAACTGCAGGATTTCCTGAAGAAGGCGAAAGCCGAACTTGACAAGGTTCCAGCCCTGAATCAGGCGGAGGAGATCGTTGGCATCGACAAGCTGTATCTCGTGGCCGCGGCCTCCGTCGTCGTCACCTGTGTGCTGTACTTCGGCCTCGGCGCAGGCTTCTTTGTGTGAGTAACGCCACCCCTTCCGATCGAGTTCGAAGGATTTTTGATTTCCCGAGACGTTTGATCGCCCTGACCTCCACCCCTCAGGAATCTGGTGGGCTTTGTGTACCCAGCCATCCAGACCTTGAAGGCCATCGAGGCGAAGGACACGCACGACGACACGCAATGGTGAGCAGCGCTCGCGACACGCCCGGTTTTCTCATCGGATCGGCCCCTCGTCGGGGAAGCGCCTGGATGCGGGCCTGAGAGCCCAAGCAGCGCGGTGCGCCTGGCTGATGACTCCTCATGTTCCAAACGTCGCAGGCTCGTGTACTGGGTGGTCTACTCGGCGTTCTCCATCCTGGAGAGCTTCTCTGAGACGATGCTGTCATGGATTCCGTTTTACTTCCCGTTCAAGATCGCTTTCCTTCTCTTCTGTTTCTTGCCGCAGACGCAGGGCGCCAAGGTGAGAATGCGGAGTCTTGGAAGCTTGGGGGTGCTCTCGCCTTTCCCTGGGGCGTGGAGGGGCGCCCCTCTGGTCCCCGCGAGACGAAGGGAGTGCCCTTTGCACAGCGCGGGATGCTAACCGTCGTGCCTGCTCCTGTGCGTTCGGCAGGTCGTGTACGACAACTTCCTCCGGGAGATCCTGAAGCAGAACGACAGTGCCATTGCTAGCGAGATCAGCAAGGGAGCGAACGGGAAGGCGGACTAGACGGCGGCGGTGATGCCCGGGATGGCTGTATGCTCTTTGAGTGCGGTCTGCGATTCACGCGTTTCCAGGACTGGACCAGGATGCAGCTCCGTTTCCGACGAGGCGGGAGGGTCTCGAACTCTTCCCAAACCCTGAGACGAAATCGCTTCTTCTTCTTCTTGTGTTTTTCTAGCCTTCCTCTTTGTCGCTGTCTGCGGAGGTGTTGATTCGCACTTGCATCTGCAGGCATCTCCGAGAGCGAGCGTCGAGGGTCGAGGGCCAAGCCGAGTTTAGGCTTGTCCATCTGTCATGCTCGCCACAAACAGAAACGCCGAAACAACACCGAAACAAACATCAGGTCGTCGACGAATCCGGGCTTTCGGCAGATTACCTGTTTATGGCTCAGGCCTTTCTGACTTTCGGATGTTGTCTTGTTGTCTTGATTCTCGATTTTCTCGATTCTCGATTCTCGGCTTCTCGGCGCGCTTCTTCACGCTTCGAAAGCTTGACCACGTCAGACTCGAAGACCATTTGCTGATCACCGATTCCAAAGCCTGTGCTATTCCCAATCAAGCGACCTGCAAGATGAGCATCAGTCCTGATTCGTTTGCAAGCATCTCGCTATGCGCGCGTGAGCGCTGCTTCACCTACAATGATTCGCTGAGGCAATACAAAATTTTAAATATTCACCAATCATGATTCGTTTCTTGATCCCCTTCCCATACGTTTGCACCGAGTTCTGCTTCAGTGCATCCGCATTGGTCAATCGGCAGCTCTCGCAGTATCATGCTGATTTACAGCGTATTTCAGAGACCGATTCGGACGTGCATAGGACAGAGGGAGTGCGGAGCAAGGAGCGAGAAGCCTTTTGCTGGTGCCACAAAGAGCGGCACGCAGCTGTCCGTGGCAGCATTTGGCACTTCTTGTCTTCCAGAGGCTCGATCTCGTTGATTTCCAGCGACGGTACGCGTGCCGCTTCGCTGCAGCGGCTCTTTCTCCGGCAAGAGTGACCGGTCATGACTTTTTTGAATTCTTTGGTAGATGGCGGAAGCTGAACCCCAAGCGAAGTTGCACAAGAGCAACGGCGAGGGAAACGGCACTACGAGCATGAAGTTCCTCATCTACGGCGGCAACGGCTGGCTGGGCGGCGTGCTGCAGGACCTGCTCACCGCGCAGGGAAAGGAGTTCGTAGTGAGCCGCGTTCGGCTCCAAAACCGCGAGAGCATGGAAGCGGAGCTGGACCGCGAGCAGCCCACGCACATCCTGTGCGCCGCCGGGGTGACGGGCCGGCCGAATGTGGACTGGTGCGAGGATCACAAGCTGGAGACCATCCGCACCAACATCATCGGCGCGCTGAGCGCGGCTGACTGCGCTTCGTCACGCGGCATCCACTTCACGCTGTTCGCCACGGGCTGTATCTTCGAATACGACGACGACCACCCGATGCCGATCCTGCAGGAGGACGGCACCTGGAGCGACGTGCGCACCTTCGAGGAGGACAATCCCATGGACGGGCCCAACTTCACCGGCTCCTTCTACTCCTTCACCAAGGGCCTGCTGGAGCAGCTGCTTCGGCACATTCCGAACGTCCTCTGTCTCCGCGTGCGCATGCCGATCAGCGACGACCTCAGCCCGCGCAACTTCATCACCAAGATCTGCAAGTACCGCCGCGTTGTGAACATCCCCAACTCCATGACCGTGCTGCACGACCTCATGCCCGTCTCGATCACGATGGCCGAGCGCGGCCTCACGGGCGTGTACAACTTCTGCAACCCGGGCCCGATCTCGCACCATCAGATCCTGGACCTCTACAAGAAGTACGTCGATCCGGAGTTCCAGTACGAGGGCTTCACCGTGGAAGAGCAGGCCAAGGTCATCAAGGCCGGCCGCTCCAACAACACCCTGAGCCACACGAAGCTTGTAGAAGCGCTTCCTGATGTGACCATCCCCCCGATCTTGGAGTCCATTCACGGGGTGTTGCAACGCATGCGCGTGAACCTTGAGAAAGAAGAGAGCTGGCCCAACAATCTGCCAAGGACGAAAATCTAGACATCGGGAGCGTGGCGGTCTGTGCTGAACGGTGCGAGGTCGTGCTCTTGCTGGCGTGATCCGGTCCTTGAAACCCAATGATGCAGTTATCGTGTGAATCCACCGCATCGAATGGGTAGGCGCCACGCCGCCCTTCCAACTCCCCCTACTCGCCTGTCGGCTTTCGCCTGTCGCCTCTCCTCCTCACGGCTCCAGACAGGGACGGACGTCTCGACCCGACGGATGAAGGACAAGGTGGGGCAAGCGAGCGCAAGGTGGCATCGACATGCGAGAGCGACGAGAACTTAGCTACGGGTTCGTTCTTCAGGCGATGCACGCAACTCGCGGCGCTGGGCAAGGCGCACTCCCACAGAGCCCGTGTCGGTCTGGAGGCAAGCTCAGGTCTCGGCGGTTTCTGCTGCAGGTTCAGGGGTGCCATTGACGACCTTTCCATCCTTCTCGCCGGACCCGTTCCCTTCCGCCTTCGGCTCCGTGTCCGCTGCCTTCTCCTCGGTGGACAGCTTGGAGATCTCTTCTGCCGCTGCGTCCACCTCTTCGCTGGGAGCGGCATCTGCGCCAGCAAGGAGTGCCGCCATTCTCCCCTGCGCATCTTCGAAGTGGGTTTTGAATTCTCCTGCGATTTCGCGGTCTCCGAACTTGAGAGCAAACACCGTCTCCTTGAGCTCGCCGTCCGCGTAGTCGTACGCGCTCCACACCCAGCTTCGGTCCGACCCATTGTTCGGCGACATGGTGATGCGCGGATCGGTGATGTGGTTCATGATGACCTTCATGGTCTTCTCGTGGCGCATCAGCAGGCGGACCATGCTGGACTCCCTATGCTGCAGAATCTTCACTTGTCCAACCCCTCTATCTAGCCATGTGTAGTTTCCGGTGCCCTTGTCAAGCATGGACTCGCCATACACGTAGAGTTTGCTGCGCTTCGAGTACAGAATCTGCCGCAAAAAGAACCGGGCGGTGAGCGCGTGCCCCGCGCTCCGCCACCGGTCTGTCCTTCACGCACCTCTTCCTCCTCTTCGCCCGACCTCACGTCCTGCTCGTCGAGCTGGACTACTGGCTCGAACGTGGCCGTGCACTCCTCCTCGGCCGTGGCCGCGGCCGCCTCTCCCCCGGATTTCGCCGCTTCCGCAGGTGCCGCCCGCGCTTCTGCCGCAGGCTCTGCCGCAGGCACTTCCACTGGCTTCTCGCTCTCGGCGGCCGACATGCTACGTGGAGATCTCCTCTGCGAGAGCGTCAAAGACAGGTTCGCGACGGTTCCGCACTGCGAAGCCTCACAAGCAAAGATGACTCGTTGGCTTTTCTCGGGATCTCCGAAGCTCTCTCTCCACTCAACACTTCAAAACAAAGGATTCAAGATAATCATGGCTAACAATAAATTTCACAGTGGCATCTGTTGGAATAATTTTTGAAAATTCGGACAATGGCCAATGATGGAACACAAAGAAAGCATTCTAAAGTATTGAAATTTTAGAAGCAAATTCAAATATATTGAAGTTGAGATTGAGCTACTGGGTGCATACACCACAGAGAACTTGGCTTTCGCATAAGAGGGCGACGCTGAAGGCGATTGCAGTTGTCAGAATCGAGCAGTAGACCACCATGGCTGAGGAAGAGACCCCGATGGAAGTCGAAGTGGAAGCCGAGGAGACGGAGGAGCCGGTGGAGGAAGAGGTGCGACCCAGCAAACGATGGCTGTCAGCGGAGCAGCGGAGCAGCGGAGCAGAGGAGCTTGCGAGCAAGTTGCAAGGAAATGCGGTCGTCCCAAGACTTTCCGCTGAAGCTGCGAGGTGCCCTGGCACTACGGACTGGGTGGGAGCGTGGGACTTCCATGCAGCTCGCGACGCTTGGCACGAAAGACTGGCGGATGCGCTTTCCCATCCTACGTTCCTTTTGGATGATCGAACTGCGCCGCGGATTTTCAACCTAGTTTTTCGGGAAGCATGTGCGCCCCGAAAGGGCTTTCTGGAGTGCTGCATCGCTTTCATGCCTAAGCGCTGAAGTGAAAAGCGGCGCCAGATTGCCGTCGGTTGCAAGCGTGGCACCACGGCTTCTACGAGGCTGCGAAGCTGGTTGGCAAGCTGAGGCTTGCGTTTGACTGCTCGCTTGCCTCTGTGCTTGCTTTCTCCTGTGGCTGATGGAGGGCTTGTGGGAGAGGGCATACGGGGATTCTCAAGATGAGCCGCCACTGACCGCACTTCCTTGCTTGCTTCTGTTATCCAGGTCATCACCTCAGCGACGATGAGCCTTCAGTCGGCGCTTAAGAAGGTCTTGACAAACGCTCTGGTACACAACGGCCTTCGCCGCGGACTTCACGAGTGCGCAAAGGAGCTTGACCGCCGCACAGCGCGGTTGTGCTGCCTGGCCGGAGACTGCGACAGTCCGGAATACGTCAAGGTCGTGAAGGCTTTGTGCATCGAGGCGGGGGTGCCTCTTGTCATGGTGGACGAGAAGCGCCAACTTGGAGAGCTGGTCGGTTTGTGCAAGCTCAACGCAGAGAAGGAGGTGTCCAAGGTTGTGAAGTGCTCAGTCGCGGTGGTGACGGACTTTGGTGAGCAGTCGCCGGAGCTCACCTTCCTCTTGAAAGAGCTGGTGGGCCAAGAAGACGAGCAGGAAGCGTAGGTCCATGCGAAAGGCAAAATCTTCTGCTTCGTCTTTATGTTGATTTCCCCCGGCGTGCGTCGATCCGAGGCCGGAAGTCTACAAGGACTCTCTATCGCCCGTGAAGCCGCAGCCTGCCCTCTCACACCGCGATGCCGCCACACATCGATCCACCGGCACCGCCTACCCTTCAAACTCCGGTTTGATGAGCGGGTGCCACTGGTGCAACCATGCCATCAGCCTAGCCAAGCCAAGAGAGCGTTTTCCGCGTTAGCCCCTCCACGTTCCCCCTGGCTCCTCCGCCTCGTGTCTTCGCCCCACGTGCTCGTCGGCACTTACCAGAGAAGCCACGTGCACACAAAGCCCAGAGGCAGCAGGACATAAGCAATGCTTTGGAGAGAAGAGGCAACGGACAAAGGGTTAGGACGCTGTGTTGCGAACCCAGGGGAAAGGCGCCGAAGCAAAGCAAGCGCACTTTCGAGGCATGCAAGATGCCCACAGCTTTCCACGTGTGCCCAGCAGATGCGCACAGCGCCCGGCACAGAGTTTCGGACACGCAGGTCACGTCTCGTCATTTTTTCTTCGCGCACCTTGCCGTGTCCTTCTTCACGCATCCAATGCAGTTGCCCACGAAGGTCAGAAGCATCAGGGCCAGGGTGATCCCGAGGTAGGAGAACGTCGCGTCGATCACTGGCTGGGCCACCATCGTGCAGGGAGGCTCGTCGGCTTGTCGGCTCGTCGGCTCGAGAGCAAAAGGGCCCCAAGATGTCCTTACGGCTGCGCGAAAGCTGTCTCCGAAGCACCTTGCGGACAGAAACGACGAAAACATTAGCCAACGAGTGTGCCTTCGTTGCATAGCGATCGCCCACCCAGTGGCCAGCGATCCTCGCGACCCACCTGCCTCCGTTCGTCCCTTTCCCAGAGGTCAAAGAGAGCAGGTGACGGGAAAGAAGTTGATATCCGCCATGCGCGCGAAAGGGACTTCATCGACCGTTGAATATTCGAAACTGAGTATTCTAGTCTTTTTAATGAACATCTGTAAATTTTTATTTGAAACTTTATCTTTGCGAAGGAGTCCAATTGCTTATGTAGGCGTGAGCATCTTTTGAAAATGTACATCGAAAAGTCGAGAGGGAAAAGACGAAGAGGGAAAAGAGGAGGGCGAAGACGAAGAGGGAAGAAACAACTTTCTTCTTTTGAGCATTGATGGCGAGTTGCACATTTCAACACAAACGCTGCCCTGGACGCGCCCCGTCTTCATCTTGCTGAGCTTCTTCACGGACCTCCTCAGCTCATCGCTTCTGGCTGAAGAGCCACAGAAACCCTGCGTCGCAATGACGGGTGCGAGAATGCACGTCTGGGCAACGTTGACCGTGCTTCTCTACCTGCTTGGGGGAATCGCAAGTTGGAGTTTCGCGCCGAAATCTGGCATCGGAGCGAGTCGGAGAGTATTGAGCAGCAGCGGCACCGCGCGTTTCGCCGTCGAAGAGGCCGAAGAGCCGGACAGGCCGTTCACGCTGCCCACGGAGGCGTTTCGGCCGAAGCAGTCGTTGGGGCAAAACTACTTAAGTGACCAGAACTACGTGCGCAAGATCTGTGACGCCTTGCAAGACGACAGCCAAGATGGCTCGCGGGTGGTGGAGCTCGGCCCGGGCACCGGGGCGTTGTCGAGAACGCTTCTGAAGCGCTATCCGCAGATGACAGCGGTCGAGATTGACGGCCGCGCGGTGGAGTTTCTGGGGGAGAAGCTGCCGGACTTGCGGGTGATGCAGTCCGACGTGCTCCAGATTGACTACCGCCTGCTTTCTCAGGCTCTGGGAGGTCCCATCAGCCTGATCGGGAACTTACCGTACCACATCACTTCTCAGATTCTGTTTTGCATCGCGGACGCGGTGCTGGGGATGGAGGATCCCGAGGAAACGCCGCCGGTGAAGAGGGCGGTTGTCACCATGCAGTACGAGGTCGCCGAGCGACTCATTGCGCCTCCGAAATGCAAGGACTACGGCATCTTGAGCGTCTTGTTTCAGCTGCTTTGCAAGCCGAAGATCAACTTCAAGATCCCCCCGACGGTGTTTTACCCGCAGCCCAAGGTCGACAGCGCCTTGGTGACCCTCGATTTCACCAACGAGGGCTGCGGCAGCGGGCAGTTGGAAGGCGTCGACCCCGCCGACTTCAAGGACGTGCTCAGAACGAGCTTCCAGCAACGCCGAAAGATGCTCCGGCAGTCCTTGAAAGGCATCCTCGGCGCTGATGTGCAGCTACCGGACAGCTGGGGAACCCGGAGACCGGAAGCCCTCGCGCCCGAAGAGTTCGTGGAGCTCACCATGCTGTGTTTTCCTGAAAAGTACAACGAGGACGCCATGATGCTTCGCGAGTACACCCCAAGGGATCCAGCAGCTCCCTCGCCAAAGATCTGGAGGAAAGAGCGACACGGAGCCGATGGCAGAGATCCTCTGAGATAAACGTGGTTCTTCCTTTGCGCACTTCTTGGTCGTCGTCGTTGTTGTTGTTATTGTTGTTGTTATTGTTGTTGTTGGTTGTGGCTTCGTACCAAGTCCAGAGACAATCACAGCTCCAACACGACGCCAATGGGCACATGATCCGACCCATGCACCGTCGGTCTGTGGAAGTACTCCTTGATCGCTCCGCCCTCCAGGAGGGACTTGCTGGCAATGCAGTAGTCCAGGCGCCAGCCATTGTAGTAGTTTCGCTCACCACGTCGAGCGCTCCAGAATGTAAAGGGGGACTCCTCCAAAGTTTTGGGCTCTTCGGGAGCCTCCTCTGCACCGCTTCCATCTTTGGAGCCATCGGCCTCGGACTTCTGACTCTGCTTTGATGCCTCTGCGCTTTCGCCCTCGTCATTGGTCTGCTCGTAAGGATGGAAATGCCGAAAGACGTCCACAAAGTCGACTTCCTCCGCCGGGGGCCCAGGGACGCTTTGGCCGTGCTCTGGAAGATTCTTCGACCGCAGCTGCGTGGGATGGGTCTCCGCTGGGAGGCCGCCTACAAGCCGCCCGAAGACCTCGCGCTCGATGTCCGAGCAGCCCGGCGATTTGTTCCTCGTTCGCTTCAGCTTATCGTACACGTCGACTTCGCCTCGCACCACGTTCAGGTCTCCCATCCACAGCACGGGCTTCTCGCCGTGCAGCTTCCTCAGATGCGCATGCATGGCGGTGTCCCAGACCTGCGTCCGGTACCCGACCTTCTCTAGCTTCTGGCCGCTGTTTGGCACGTAGGTGTGCACCAAGAAGCACGTTCCCACGTCCACCGTGATGACTCGACCTTCCCCGTTGAGCCTCTCCTCATCGGGTACCTTTACTTCCTCCTTCTCGCCCAGCTCTTCCGTCCTCGGCACGAATTCCAGCCCATCCATCGCGACTGCCGCGGCATCCAGCGCCGCGACGCTGGTCTTGAGGAGAACGGCAGTGCCGGAGTAGCCCTTCTTTATCTTGCAGTGGTTCCAGACGGCTCGGTACCCTGGGAGCAAGTCTGCTTCCTTGGCAGCTGGCCTGCTCTCTTCCGCCGAGGCGGTCTCGTTGGCTCTCGGTCCCCCGAAGAAGGATCGGATGTCCTTCCCACCAGTGTCCGCATTCTCGTCCGCCTTCTTCTTCCGGCCCTTGGTCTTCTTCGGCTTGGGGACGCCGAGAAGCTCCATCACGCCGTCGGTATCCAGTTTCGTCTCGCTCAGGAACAGCACTAAGGTGGTGGAGCAGGGCCACTGGGTTACGCAAGCTGCACGGCGGTACGGAAGAAGAGCTACTCACCATCCGGATCCTCCCTGGCAATGAGACTCTTTAGCGTTGTGCCGTCTCCGTCGCCAAAACGCCAGAGGGCACGGAGGCTATTGACGTTCCAAGCAACAATCTGGAAAGAGCCGCGGCATAAGGAACATCAGACGCAACAAACACAACGAAGGAGAGCCGCACGCAAAAGTTCGACCACACAAGTGCCTCTCTGTCCTCCTCCTCCTCCAGGAGATACTCATAGAGTGGATGCGCGCACCTTGAGAGTTTGGGCGCTCCTCTGGCGCTTCTCGCCGGAGTCGCCGCCATCGGTAGTCGCGGCTCTCTTGGTCATGCTGCACCACGGCCGACGCAGGCTAAGCGCCGGCGGCAGTCGAGCTGCTGGTGCGAAGGCGCGGCTGCGACTGCAGTAGAAAAGGAGGACAAAGGCACGTGCGGCAGAAGAGCGCAGGAGAGTTCGCATCGGTCGAACCGCGTTTGCGCGGGAAAAGGATCTTGGTGGTATTCGCCGATGAACTGGTATTCGCGGAGTGCCAGTCTTGCGGGGGATCGAGGGCAGAGGCACGGGGCATGGCGTCGCAGAAGCGTGCATGTAGGTGCGACCCCAATGGAGCAGACAAAAACGACTGGGTTTATGAAGGTTCCTGGCTCACGCTTCACGCTGTACAAGAAAAGGGCCTTCCTTTCTGCGGCCCCTCACAGACGCCCCTCTACATGGCAAGGTAACCGAGATACTCCTTCGCTCCTTCGCCCTTGCCGTGGAGAGCCTTGGGCGTGCCGAACTTAGCACTGGTCTTGACCTTGAGCGCCTTGATGATCGACTTGGCGTCCTCTCCGGTGTCCAGTCCCGCGCGAAAGAGAATGTCGGAGGCCCAGATGCAGCCCCAGCCGGCGTCCCGGAGGCGCCAACTGGCCGCCACTTCCTCCAGGTCCTCACCAGGCTTGTTCGGGACGTCCACGGTGACGATGCCGATGACGCTGCGGTCCTTTGGCAGATACTGGGCGGCCGCCTCGCCCTCCTCCAGCGTGCACCCCATGTACGCCACGAGCTTGCTGAGGCCCGAGTCGACGACCTGCTGCAGCGACTCTGCGCTGCTGACTTGGACGATGGATTCAACCGCCAGCGAGCTCGCGTAGTCCACAAGTTCCTTCGTGCGATCGGCACCATTCACCTCCCACGAGATGGTCACGGCGCTCGCACTCATGGCGGCCGCCTGGGCCACTTGGATCTCGTCGAAGATGAGGTCATGCCAGATGATCGGGAGCGGGCCCGGGAAGTCTCCGGCAACGGATTGCTGCTCCTTGTAGAAGTGCTCAAAGTCCTCGATCTGGCAGCCGCCCACGTCCGGGTCCATGTACATCGCAGCGACCGAAGCGCCCGCATCGCGGAACAGGCCGCCCATGATCCGCGGCTCGATCATGTCCCGGATGAAGCCGCTCTTCGCCAGCTTCCTCTTGTACTCCGCCAGGATGCTCACGGTGCCGGACGGTCGCTTCATGGCGGTAAACACGTCGTCGGACGCCGCCAAGCTGCCGGCCTGGGCCATCTTCTGAGCGATCGGATGCGACGGGTCCGCCTCCACGCTCTTCTTCAGCTCGTCGACCTTCGCTTGGCGAAGCTTCTTGGCCATGCCAGCAAGCGCCATCTGCATCGGCGCGCCTCGACGGTGCGCGACCCGGCCCTGCATGAATGCACGAGATTCTGGCACCTCCAGCAAGATGGCGACGAGGAGAGCGCCGAACGTCCAGAGCGCTTTCGCCATCGTTCTGGGGAAGAGAGGCGACAGAAACCTCAAGCTCAGCAGACCTCTTCCTGCCGCTTCGCGATCTGGCTTTGGACTCCAGAAACGCAGTCCTTGAGGGAAACTGCCCAGAGAGCTGAGATGACACGCTGACGACTGCGGGATGGGGCCTCTCGATGGGAGACGCGGCGCTTCGGAGAAGTTGAGGTTTGGAAACCGCATTCAAATAGGATAATTTACGCTCAAAGATGTCTAGAATTTTATATACTGTGGAATAGAATAACACTTAGTCGGACAAATTCCGTGATTTCCCGAGTTAATGCCCGTAAAATTCAAACGGCACAAGAACCCTTTCTCTCTGACGACGTCCGGATTTCCCTGAGCGGCTTCACTACTTTGGTAGTCTGCAAGAGTGCAGTACGTACTTGAGAACTACGACGCTGGAAATCTGGGGTTCTGCTGTCACTCTTCTGACCAGCGGCCCCCAGACGTCGGAAGATTGACTGGACTGGCGAAACGCGTCAATTTCCGATCTTTGGATTTGGACCCATCGGGTCTGTTGCCTGGGTCTGTTGCCTGGGTCTGACGCCTGAGATACATCGCCATGAGCAAAGGGCAAGAAGCGTTTTTCAAGCTCTTCGGCGTCACGGCTGAGGACGAGAGCCTGGAGTACTATGGCAACGCAGAGCGGCTCGTGCTCGGACGGAGTCGATTGACGCCGAAGGACGAAGGAGAAGAGTTCTTCGGCGCCGGCTCGGTTCCGCAACTGTCTCGGAGGCACGCCGTCATCTACTGGTCGCGAAAGCGAGCGACGTGGCGAATCGAATGCCTGTCGAAGAACGGATGCACCGTCGACGCGACGGACTACCCGCAGGGCGGGGACGCTGTGCTGAACAATGGCAGCGCCGTCCGCATCGCCAGTGCCCGATTCTACTGTACGTCGTCCTTCGCTGACAAGCGAGTGTTGAAGCTTAATCTGCGGTGTGTTATGTTCTGACGGTCTCCGCGCAGTTCTTTTGCCGAAGGTGACGAGAAAGCGGAAGCGAGATGGGACCACCGATGCCAGGGCGCTCAAGTCCGGCTATCTCAAGCTGCTCGCGGACGTGTTTGAGGGACCGAAGCGAGTCAAGAATGCCCATGCCAAGGGGCTGTCGCAGGAGACGCTCAGGGCAGAGATCATCAAGGACAATCCGCACCTTCTTAGCGACGTGAAATCGAGACGGAACATGACCAGGGGAATCAAGCGGTATCTGGAAGACGAGAACCTTTTCACCAAGATCGAGGGGAAGGAAGGTGATGCACCGCGGTACAAATACAACAACACGAGCGGTACCTCTCTCTCCAAGGAAGCCCCAGAGCCGGTTGATCTCACATGACGAGCCAGACACGGCAAGGCCTCTTGACGGAGCCGGCGTCACCGAGACGGTCTTGGCACCGAGGTTCGGACAGAACTTCCCAGTGCGGTGCGCAGTGCGAATGAGATCTCTCCTCCATCAACGTAGACTTGGGAGTCTGGGAGCTGCGGCCAATGAAGCGTCCTGCCACTATGTTGTTGCGCTGATCTTCGCGCGCTTCTCAGCGGAGGGCGCTGCAGCAGGCTCGTAAGCTGTCTCGTCACAGCTAGCACGAACCCTCTCGCCGAATGCCTCCACAGCACCTGCGCCCTTGGCCTTCTGCAACGCCTCACAGAACTTGTACGCGTGGTGAAAGTTGTGAATCTGCGAGAGTGCAACCCTGCGGTTAGTACACCTCGGGATGCGGCAGCGCACACGCAGCTCACCCGAAGTAGCTGTGTGGCGAGCATCTCCTTCGCCCTGAGCAAATGATGTATGTACGCTCGAGTATGTCGCTGGCATGCTTCACAAGCGCAACTGGCGAGAATGGGCCTGTCATCCCTTTCGTAGCGAGGGTCGCTAAGGTCCAGCAGCTCATACACCGTCTCCGTTCGCTTCCTCTTGCCCCCACTTTGCCGTCGATCAGCTTCGAAGCTATTGTCGAAGACCAGGGCCTTGCCCGCGACGGCGAACGACTCAGGAAGCGGCCAGCTGACAAGCGACGCGCCGAGTTCTACCGCGTTGAGCATATCTAGCGGGGTTCTCAGGCCCGTAACAGCCGCTCGGACCCGCATGCCATTCGTGGGTTGGTCGGTCGTCATGGCCATGCGCGTGGCTTGCAGGATCGCCCCCATCGCATCCCTCCTGAGGATGGGCTCCTTAGGCAGAGATCCGCCCAGCAAAACAAAGCCACTGATGCTCTGCCGATTGCTTGCGATGGCGTCTAGCAGCTTGGAGGACACGGCTCCTCTCTGAAAGCAGCAACCCGGCACACCTACGTACAGCGCGCCCCTCGGATCCTCTCTCCAGAGCGCGACTTGCTTCTCTAGCCACGTGCAGGTGCGCTCCAGGGCCCGGCTGATGCGCTTGGCCGACGCGCCATCCCGGGCTTGATCGGCCATCGTCACGAAAACGTCTGCGCGCACGGACTGCGCCATGCGCGCGTACTCTTCGCAGGTAACTAGTTTCCTGCCCTTCAGCGTCTCCACAAAGATCCCTTGGTTGGTCGCGACCTTCTCGTCCCGTGCCGATCCCACCGCCGTCATCCAAGTCGTCGCGTCTTCGGGGACGCCATGAAATCGCTTGATGTCCACCTGCGCACCGCCGTCCTCTCCAAAGCTACTGACGAGGGCATGGAAGGGGAACGTCACCGAGAGTGGCAGCTCGACGTGAAAAGGCTGCGCTAGCCGGAGATCCGCCCGGAAAGTTCCATACTGGTCCACGGTGAAGGTTGGTTGACCGGGAAGCAGGAACGCTGGCTCGCCTTCCGCCGAGCCTTCCGCAGCCTGCGGTTCCATCGATGTGAATGGTGATACAGTGGCCAGCCGACTCCGAGATATTGCTGGCTCTGTCAATGAATCAGTGAATCCAAAATGAATCTGAAGTCGAACGCTGCGCAGCGCCAGAACCGCGATTGGCAAGGCGGGCAGAACAGAGAACCGAGAGCGGCGAGCGAAAGCCATAAAAAAATACCGCATCGTATCCTACGGGGCAAACGGTGTTTGACCTGGGAACACTCGAAGAGAATCATATAAGAAATCAATAATCATAGTAGTTTCAAAATGCGTAAACAGAATATTGCTTTACAAAAGCTCATTCATTCAATGATGGGGGACTTTTGCATCACAACACATTCCGCCGTCCGTGGCGCGCGAGTGCTCCACCTGTGGGCGCCGCCTTAAAGATTCGACCTAACGGCGGGCTCCAGAAGGCGTATGTGCAAAGGTGAGTTCAAGTTTCTTGCCCATTTTCGAACCAATTCTCGCAGGAGAAAGCTCTTCATGACCGTCTGACTCTCACCGTCAAAACAGGACTGCCGCTCTCGCCTCTTGGCGGAGCCATTGCCAATCGAAAGCCAGGATGAAGCGAGAGATCAATCTGCTGGAAGTGAGGAAGGTGGTTTTTGCAGAAACCGAATGGGTGTGGGGATGAAAACTGCTCGTGGTTCCTGTCCGTTCTCCTATTAACTCACACACGTTTGCGACGTCCTCAGGTCAGCTTGTGAGTCGCGAACAACACCTTGAAGACCAAGATGTCCTTCGTGTAGCCATGGTTGGCGATGCCTACGGCTTGGGCCCGCCTGACAAGGTCCATCTTCGACAACTTCAGCAGGTCACGCGCGGCTCCTGATCTGAGAATGACGTATGGCCATCCTCCCGCTAGCGCGGCTTCGTCCCCTTCTACTACAGCGGCATCACGTATGTGCGAGTGCAGCTGCTCTCTCAGCTTCGTCACGTCGGTGACATGTACTCCGGGGAGCCCGTGCTTACTGGCGACGTACTGGAGTTCGGCTTCGGATAAGGCGTTGAGCATTTTCAAGGCTTTCACTTCTGCAAAAGAGCTGCGCTTTGTCACGTTCTTGGCATACCTTTCAAGGCGATCGATGTGCTCTCCAAGTGCTTGCCATCCGAAGCGGCAAGTTGGGCTCTCCAAGACTTTGCGGGTTGGAAAAAGCGGGGCAGTCACATGCAGGGCTTTTCCCTCCAAGGTGCGCGTTCCTAGGGCTTTTCCCTCCAAGGTGCGCGTTACTGGAGCAATCCCAATGAATTCTGATACGTACTCAGTTGCTCTCTGTATCGTCTCCGGGTTCTTCAGAATGCGGCTGCGAAGCATGGAAAACTCCGGAGACCCTGAAGCGTCCTGAGACTTTCCAAGAAAGTGAAAGGACATGGCGTCATTCACAGACCGCCGTGCCTGGAAGTTTAGGAGAGCCTCTCTGACAGTCGATGCGGTGATGACCTGATTGCTCGGCAAGAATCGAGAGATGAGGCTATTGACGTGCTCGACGTAGACGTCATTAAGCCTCTTACAATTCTTTCCAAGGGTCCGTACAACGATTCCGCGATTCTCTTGCAGATAGTACTGCATCAGGCCCGAAAGCAAAAGCGCCCAGCGTACCATATTAGGCCGATTGTTGGCAGCGAAGAGCGCTGCAAAGACTGGCAGGCTCTCAAAATATCTCTTCGCCTTCCCGTGTCCGTAGCTTAGAAAGGTGTCCATCATCCATACAAAGAAGGTGATTGCTTCTCGGTCGTCGGCAGGACACTTTGAGAAGGCTTCTTGACCCTCAGTTGTCGATAGAACTAGATGAAAAGCTTCATGAAGTGCCACTGCAATGGCTTGCAGCCTAGCATACTGAATCTGGACTTTCAGATGCGTCACCTTCACCGTGGCTCCTGTCGACGTCTCATCGTCAGCATCATGCGCCTCTTCCGCTGCGTCTTGCTCTACCGTCTGGCCGATGAGGTTGTCTTCGCCTTCGCCCCCGTCGTGCGAAAGCGCCTGATTCTCTGGTGCTAGGTTCTGTTCCCCATCGCGATCGGTCGCCCGCCAACCCTGGAGCTTCGCCGAGTCACCGGCGGGTCGGTGGGCACAGCCGGCGGGATGCGGGAGCCTCCGAGACCGCTGAGGCCGCCGAGACCGCTGAGGCCGCCGAGACCGCTGAGGCCGCCGAGACCGCTGAGGCCGCCGAGACCCTGGACAGCAGCGACGACGACGACGTGACTCTCGGGGAATTGCTGCTGCAGGAACAGG
>JAAMXY010001514.1:0-12623 GCA_019677205.1 Pinguiococcus pyrenoidosus
CGAAGAGGTCATGCATCTGGTGGAGGCAGGCACCTTCGGCTCGGGCGCGCTGGAGGTCTTTCCCTACAACGCGCACGCCGGCTTTGTGAAAGCAAGCTTGCGCAGCCAATCGGGGCAGAGGCTCGGCGCGCGGCTCCATGGCGAGTTCGGCATCGATATCGAGGAGCAGCAGAGCCACGTGCAGTTGTACGTGCCGAACGAGAAAGCCATGCATGGCTGCCTGCACGGGGACAAGGTGGCCTTCGAAGTGCTGCCGAGGAGGCTGTGGGTAGAGGACCCCAGCGCCAAGCGCCTCGTGGCACCAGGCATGGTGGAAGACGCGCGTCCCAGCACCGCGACCAGCGCCGCTCCTTGCGTTCGAGTGATCAGCCTGATCCAGCGGCAAAGGACCAAGATCGTCGCCAGCCTCCTCGCGTCCGGTGCGGCGAATGACAGTGGCAGGGGTGCCCAGCTGGCGACGCCGTACGACCCCAAGCTGCCTCGCGTGCGGCTGCGATCGTCGCACAAGAGCAACTTCGTCGGCAAGCGCCTTCTACTCGGCTTGGAGGACTGGGAGCACGGGAACGCGTCGAGCTATCCGGATGCATACTACATTGCGACACTTGGGCCCATTGGGTCCACCAGGACGGAAGTGCTGAGCCTGCTGCTGGACGCGGAGATGCAGCTAGAGCCATTCAGCAATCGAGCGCTTGCGGAGCTGCCCCCGGCGCCGACCCCACCAAAGGAGCCTCAGGTCCAAGTCTTGCGCCCGCCGTCAGGCACAAGCATGCGGGATCGAGACGGTGCCACCGCGTTCGGCTTTGGGTCTGGACTAGCGGATGGAAGCGAAGCAGCCGCCTGGCAGGACTCCGGCTGGGACGTGGACCATGCCGAGGCTGCTCGCCGTCGGGATCTTCGCTCGAGCCACGTCGTCTTCAGCATCGATCCGCCGGGCTGCCAGGACATCGACGACGCCATGTCCGTCCGCTTTCTCGCCAATGGCCACGTCGAGGTCGGCGTGCACATCGCCGACGTGACGCATTTCGTCGCCGAGCACTCGAGTCTCGACGTCGCTGCCCGGAAGCGCGGAGAGACGCTTTATCTACCGAACACGCGCTTTGATATGTTGCCCAAACTTCTGGGCTCAGACGTGTGCTCCTTGCAGGGAGGCAAGAACCGGTATGCCGTGTCGGTGTTCTGGGAGGTATCGGGACTCGGCGAGGCGCTTGGATGGGCCTCAAAGGCGCGGGGGGAGACAGCCATTCGGCTAGAAGACTGCCGGATCGGTGAGACCACGCTGGACGAGAAGTTTGTTCCAGCGGGGGTCGAGATCGAAAACGAACGGGTGTGGTTCGGGCGTACGGTGATCAACAATGCGGCGGCCATGACGTACGCGCAAGCAAACGCCTTGCTGCGAGAGTCGTTTGCGAAGAAGCAAGACAAGGCGAGGTATGCTTCCATCTTGGGTCCCCAGCCACCTCCTCCGCCTGGAGAGGCAGGCGCACCTGTGAAGGCTGAGATATGGCGGGAGCTGCGCGTCTACGTGTACGTCCTCACCCTTGTCGCTCGGTGCCTGAAGCGTCGGAGAGAGCAGGGCGGCGCGCTGGAGCTCAGCAACGGGGGACGGGAGCTCGACTTTGAGCTGCGAGGGACAAACTTGGATCCGGAGAAGTACCGCACGTCCGATCATCTCGAGACCCACGACACAGTGATGGAGCTCATGATTCTCGCAAACAGCAGCGTTGCAGAGAAAGTCCTGAAGAGCTCCGAGGCGGCCGGAGTTTCCTACAATCCGTGCGCTGTTCTTCGCAGCCACAATCCCACCGCGACGAAGAAGGTGGAGGACATCCTGCGAGTCCTCCAGGATGCCGGCGTGGGCTCCGTTGCGAAGATAAAGGAGGATGCGCTAGCTCAAAACGAAGCACACCCCGGTCGGAGGGTTGCCGCCGTCATGATGCAACTCGCAATCGAGCAGGTTCGAAAGACCCAGCACCTCCCACAAGAGGTGAGACGAAGCCTCCTCAGTCTGTTGAAGAGCAATATGGTCGAGATCGTGAGTGAGGCGCAGTATCGAGTTGCGGGGCGCCTTGACGGGTCCGAGGAGGCCTTGCAGCGGCTCGGCCACTTCGGGCTCGGCCTGCAGTATTACACGCACTTCACGTCGCCCATCCGACGCTACCCAGACGTGATTGTGCACCGACAGCTCCTGAGGGCGCTCGAAGGGCAGGCGGAGAGAGTCTCAAGTCCCAGTGCCCACTCACGGCACAAGACGTATATTCCTGTGGCCGAACTGGAGAGCATTCTCCGAGACGACGATCCCGGAGTCTACAAGAAGCTGCCTCCGCCGGGTGCCGATAATGGTGCAACGACGGTGGACGATGAGCTGGACGCACTGCTGAGCAATGTGGAAACCGGGCCTGAGCCTCCGCTGAGAACGGCGGCGCCGGCTCAGACGAAAGCTTCGGTAGGGGCAGACGATGACCTTGCCATCGGAGACGATCTTGACATCGATGACCTACTTGGGGACGTCAACGTCCCGGTCCCAACTGATGGAATGAGCGCCCTCACGATAGCCCACGGCGGTTCAGCAGCAGAAGCAGCAAAGGAGGCAGCAGCAAAGGCAGCAAAGGCAGCAGCAGCAGCAGCAGCAAAGGCAGAAGCCGGCAGCGATATGATCAACGTGGATGACCTCTTGGGGGACATCGGAAGCAGAAGTAGTAGCAGCAGCGGCGACCTGGTGAACGCTTTAGGGCTAGATGAGCTCATCGTAAAGATTGACAACGCCAACACTGCGACGCATGGGTTTAAGGAAGATCCTGCTCTACGACGCCAGGAGCTGGAGCTGTCTGCATTGTGTGATCACCTGAACGAGCAGCACAGGAAGTGTCGCATCGTGTCGCTGCAGTGCTCTCGGCTATTCCTCAGCTTGTACCTGTACCGCAACCCGACGGTGTACGAGGTACGTCGTCCTTCTCGATGGTTCGCTGAAGCGTGAAGCTGAATCCGTTGGCAACGGCAGGCGGTGGTAGACAGGATCTTCGAGAACGGATTTCGGGCATACGTGCCGGACCTCGACTTGAAATCCCCGGTGTACCTCGCCGACAAGGAAGGCCTCGTGCATTTGCCCGAGGACTTGGCCGGCGGCCTTGCAAAAGATCAGCCCCAGGCTGGTTTTGCCGGCTCGGGAAGGCACAGCGCGTATCCCGGACTACAGCTGCGCGTCGAGGGAAAGCGACTGCTGGTGGTTGCCAAGGAGGGGCGAACGGATTCCAACGCGCTCGTCCGTCTGGAGAGGATGGACATGGTGAAGGTCAGGAAACCACAGCAGGCGTGCTCTTCGATTGCCAGACTAACGCGCCCTGCTTGATTCAGGTTCTCCTGACCTGCGACGTGTCTGCGGATCGAGCGCGAGTGCCGGAGCCGCGCGCGCATTTCCTAGGCATGCAGAGCGACCGTCCGATCGCTGTGCTCCGGTCAAGGAAACTGAAGGGCGCCCCGTTGACGCGGCATGATGAGAGGAGATCCGAGGAGCAGTCGGAGCAAAGCCGCTCGGGGATGCGGTGGAAGGACACGTTGTCGAAACGGGAAGTGGTCCGCGAAGACGCTGCCGCGAACAGTTTGTACAGAGTTTTGGAAGGCTTCTGCAAGCTCCTTGTGCAGCGGCTTGCTGGGGAGCCCCAAGACGATGCTGAGGTGCTGCGGCCTCATTCATACGTCGTATCAGTGGAGAGCGATGCCATACGTAAGTCAGCTGGCCCTGTGCATGTCTGGGGCTGTCTCGATCGTTGTGAACGGCTTCTTACGAATTGCGCAGGTCTGCCCAGGGTGCGGGCTCGGAAGAGCAGCGTGAAGGCAAGGGACGTGGACCGAGTGGAACGTGGCAAAGGCCGCTTCGTCTTTGGCGGGTTCCAGGTAGCGAGGCAGAGCGCTTCCTTTGGAGTGAGCATGACACCCACATCCCTCACGGGCTGGTTTTTGTTTCCGATTCTTGTTTTCTAGCCCCCAGCGGAGGGTGAGCAATGGTATGACGACGAGGACGCCGGCGCAACAACCGCCGGATTGGATTCGTCGGCTTACGGTGGGGCGCAAGCACTGCCTGGAGCGCCACTCCGAGCGTCTGCAGAGGTGCGGCGATTTACGAGGGAGAACGACAGGTTGGCGGCGGAGGCCATGCGGCGACAAAGCAAGCTGAAGGCCAGAAAACGTCATTATTGACCACCGCAAGTAACGAAGCCCTTCTCCTGCTGAGCTCGAAGCTGCCATGAGGCCAACGTGCCTCATTTCCGGCGCAAAATCAAAACTGCACTCCAGCGTGCCCAATTCACAAGTTTATGTTCCATACACTGTCTTTCACGGGGTTTTCTCAAAGCCGCGTTTCTCAAAGCCGCTTCCTTCCGAGCTGCTTTCATGCCAAAGTTGCTTATATCCCAAAGCTGCTTTCATCCCAAAGTTGCTTTCCTCCCGAGGCTGCTTTCCTCCCAACGCTGCTTTCCTCCCGAGGCTGCTTTCCTCCCAAAGCTGCTTTCCATCCCAAGCACAAGCCGGGTCGATTTTAATTGCTCCGCTTGGGCCGTCCTCTTGTGGGCAAGCGGGAGCTCAGCGTCTGACTCAGAGATCCTGAGAGCGCCAGACGCTGCGTCTCTTCCTTATCGACTCCCATGTAGCCATCGAGCCGCGCCAGATGGTCTTCGCCCCGAAGCTTCTTGAGTGCCGAGCGCTCGTACTTGACGACGTCCTGGTAGCGCAACCCCAAGAGGCGGGCGACCTCGTTGAACGTGCGGCTGTTGCCGTCATCGAGGCCCACCCGGAGGCGCACGATGTCCCGCTCTGCCGGCGTCAGGGCTCGGAGCAGTGTCTTCTCGACATCTGCGCGAAGCGCATTCCCTTCTACATACACGTTGGGGTCGCTGTCTTCATCGCTCTGGAAATCCTCCACGATGGCCCCCGTGGTGTCCTCCATCGAGGACACGGACACGCGCAGAGCGCGCACGTTGTCCAGATCCCTCTGGTTGATCTTCGCCAACTTCATGATCTCCTCGTCCGTGGGCGGACTCTCCCGCTCTAGCGATATTCTCTTCGTGATCGCGATGATCTTGTTCCTATTGTCCTGCAGCCGGCTCGGTAGCCGGATCAGCATCCCATACCTAGGCAAATCGTCCGCAAGAACGCTGCGTCAGTAACCCAATGAGCGACCACGGCGTCCTGCCACTCCCGCTCCACGCACCTCTTGAGAGCCATGCGGATGCGCTGCTCAATCCACTGGATGGCGTAGGTGGAGAAGCGGACCTTCCGGCTGGGGTCGAACAGCGTGACGGCGCGGTCCATGCCCATGACCCCTTCCTGCACGAGCTCCTCGAACGTCAGGCCGCGGCCCACGAACTTGCGGGCCACGGAGGCCGCCAGGCGCAAGTTGGACAAAATCAGCACTCTCCGGGCCGCCTGCGCGCGCTCCAGCGCAGCCACCAGCTCCTCCACGGAGACGCCCGCGGCCGCCGCCCACTTGTCAGCTGACAGCGGCTTGCCGTCGTCGTCGTAGCGCAGCTGATCCAGGAGCAGCGCAGCCTGCACCTGCCGCCCCAGCTCCAGCTCCTCTTCGGCCGCCAGGCGCTCGAACTTGTTCATGGTGTCCACGCCGGCCCAGATGTGCTGGGTATCCCGCTGGCGCAGCATGACGTTAAGCGCGGTGCTCTTTCGCGCCGCCGGTCGCGCCGCGCTCGGCAGCACCAAGCACGTCTGTTGCGGCAGCAGGCCCAGGAAGATCATCAGCGCCATCCTGGGCGAGAACGGCGTCATCTTCGTGTGGCGCGCGCTTGCGCGGGTAAACTATGCGACAATAAGGGTCGTCCGCCGCGAAAGTCGGCGCTTTCTCCACGCCGCGCCTCCTCTGCTAGCTCAGAAGGGACAGGGAAGTCAAAATGTGGCACGTGCGCCGCCACTCTACCACTCTCCTCAAGAGTTGAACTGCGCTACGTGAGATCGCGGACTAGGGTTACCGCTGCGTCTGCCAGCGCACATTCCTTTTGAAATTTTTGAAATTTCAGATTCTCCCACATCACTATAGTAAGTTATATGATAAATCTGTCGAGCTTCGCAACGCTCGCGAACGGGGAAAGCCGAATCGCCGCGCAGCTCAAGGTTCTGGAAGGCCAGCTGCCGCTGCTGCACCAATCGATGGGCGGGCTTCACGGTTGAGGACTGTTCTTCAGTCATTGGCGGGAGTGGCAAGCTCAAGGTGACGTAATCCCGGGGAAGCTTGCTTGCCAGAAGGATGGCGAGATTGGGGGGAGACAACAAAGTCAAATCTTAAATCAAACTGAAAGTTTGAAAGTCTGTAGTTTTGAAATTTTGAAACATCATATCGAAAAAGTTGAAAATATATAATGATCTAATGCTTCAAAAAAAAATATAGATTTTATATTTTCAAATGTATACGGTTTAGATGACTGGACAACGGTCGAATGAAATGAACTGAACTGAACTGAATTGAACTGAACTGAAGAACGGAAGCTGCCGTGATTGGACGGTTTATGCGTTTGTTGTTTGTCTTGTCCTTGTCTTGTACGCACTGTATGAGTTCGTTGCCCGTACAACCATTTTCCGATCTCGCCCAGAATTGGCCGATCCATCCGTCACATACCGCCCGCCGTCCTTGGCGCACAGCGCGCTGGTGCTCTTCATGGACGACTCATTCGAGCTTTCTGGCTGAGGCATTGTCCTCCTGGAGCTAGCTACGTATTTCGCTGCTACGTGCGAAGTGGCACGGAATCGCTCCTGACAAACGATGGTGAAACATGAATAGGTTGATGGGTCAATGGTGTGTGTGTAGTGCGTGGTTGTGTGTAAGGAGACGTAGCCTTATCTCACGAGAGGCAGCAGCACGAAGGTGGTCGCACTCATTTCTTGTCATTTCTTGTGGTTCTGGCCATCGATTTGCGCGACGACCTCAACTTCAAACACTTCAACGGGCGTGCTGATCCCGCATTCTACGCGTCGCTTGAAGTTCATCTTTTCAAAAATAGTAAAATTTCTGCTTCCTCCAATGATCCGTCAATATTCCACCAATCCCTTTCCTCCTTTCCATCCTCCCCTTCATCTCCCGCTGTACGTCCATTGCATTCAGTTCTTGCTCCGCCGCGGTTCCACCCAATCCCCGCGCAGCAGGAAGCTCAAGTTCGGTGTCCAGGAAAGCGACGTTCGTTCCCAGGAAGACAGCGTCACTCTCTTGCGCCTGCGGCCTCTCCGGTAGATTCACTGGACCCCGCCTTCGCCCCAGGATGAGCAACAGACTTCTGGAGGACTACGACGCCGAGGCCCGGGCGGTGGAGCGCTGGTGGAGCTCTGCTCGCTGGCAGAACACCCGCAGACCCTACTCCGCCGAGGTGGTGGTGGCCTTGCGTGGCTCCATCACGCCCACCTTGCCCGCCAATGTCACGGCCAGGAAGCTGTGGGCGCTGCTGCACGAGCTGGCGCCTCGGGGAGGCTACAGCCACACCTTCGGCGCGCTGGACCCCGTGCAAGTCGTCAGCATGGCCCCGCAGCTCAGCTCCATCTATGTGTCCGGCTGGCAGTGCAGCAGCACCGCCAGCACCAACAACGAGCCCGGGCCGGACCTCGCCGCCTACCCGATGGACACGTGAGTGCTGCACAAGTGCACATGAAAAAGCAAGAAAAGAGTCTGCTGCAAGAAGGCAGGGCGCTGAAACCATCGTGGGGACGATTCTGCAGGGTGCCCAACAAGGTGGACCAGCTCTTCCGGGCGCAGCTGCACCACGACCGCAAGCAGCGCGAGGAGCGGTCTCGCATGACGCCGGAGCAGCGGGCGAGCCAGCCGCCCGTGGACTACCTGACGCCCATCGTGGCGGACGGGGACACCGGCCACGGCGGCCACATCGCGCTCATGAACCTGATGAAGATGTTCATCGAACGCGGCGCGGCCGGCGTGCACTTCGAGGACCAAAAGGCCGGCACGAAGAAGTGCGGCCACATGGGAGGCAAGGTCCTCGTGGCCGTCCAGGAGCACTGCGACCGCCTCATTGCTGCGCGGCTGCAGGCGGACATCATGGGCACCGAGACGATCCTCGTCGCGCGCACCGACGCCGAGGCCGCCACGCTTCTCGACAACAACTGCGACCCCAGGGACCACCCATTCATCGTGGGAGCGACCACTCCAGGGACGCGGCCGCTCCGGGAGGTGCTCGCCGAGGCCGCGGCCGCGGGCGCGGACATCGCGGAGGTGCAGCAGCGATGGGAGGACGAGGCTCAGCTCATGAGGTTCACCGAGCTGATCGAGCGGGAGGTCCTCACGCGGAAGCCCGCCATGCTGCAGCACTGGCAGCACTTCTGCAGTGACCACAAGGAGCACGGCGGGCTGATCGTCGGCATCGGGGGCCTGCAGGAGGAGGCGTCGCGGATCCTCGGTGCGAAGAACCTGCCCTACTTCGACTGGGAGGCGCCGCGGTCGCGGGAAGGCTACTACCGCGTGAAGGGAGGCGTCGACATGTGCGTCGCTCGCGGCATCGCCTTTGCCCCCTACTGCGATCTCCTCTGGATGGAGACCAAGAAGCCGATCATGCGCGACGCCGAGGAGTTCTCCACGGGCATCAAGAAGGTCCACCCGCACCAGTTCCTGGCCTACAACCTCTCGCCGTCTTTCAACTGGGACGCCGCGGGGATGACCGAAGCCGAGCTGGCCGACTTCAACAACGCCCTTGGCCGCCTGGGCTACGTCTGGCAGTTCATCACGCTTGCCGGCTTCCACGCCAACGGCCTCGCCGCGTCCGAGCTAGCCAAGGCGTACGCGGAGCAAGGAGTTGCTGCATATGTCCGGATGATCCAGCGCCGTGAACGCGAACTGGGCCTCCCGCTGCTAACGCACCAGAAGTGGAGCGGCGCAGAATACATCGACCGCAAGATGACCACCGTGACGGGCGGCCTCGGCAGCACCAATGCGATGGGTGCCGGGGTCACCGAGACGCAGTTCGGAGGGCCGGAGCAGCCCATGCAGATGCGCTCCAAGCTCTAGAATCCATGTGTGTCCCGTGAGCAAGTGGGAAGCTGGGAAGCTGGGAAGCTGGGAAGCTGGGAAAGAGCGTGCGCAGTTGGGATAGGGAGTGCACAGCAGTGCCCGAACATCCCCCGCGTGTACATAGCTTTGCGTCGGGAAGGACACCTCAGGCTCCTTCGGAGCCATACACGGCTGTGAACACTTTTGATGGGCCACTCGTGCACCCACCAAACCACTGCAAACGCTTATATTCGATTGTGGGCCGACTTGGATTTTTGTGTGTCTTCTTTTTCTCTTTCATTTTCGAATTTTGGTGTCGGTATCTTCCGAGCCACGATCGCATTTCCCCTCTTTTTTGGTATCGATGCTCCACGATTTTCTCATGGCGGAAGCTTTTCAGTTCTCACCTTGGCTATGCTTGGAAGAGACGTCAACAGGTTGTTTGGTTGCTCCGCTGGCAAATCTTCGCCGCCCGATCGAGCCATTGCAAAGCCATTTTCATCGTTGGTGGCGTTGTCTGAGCTGATGCTAGACAGAGTCTCTTTTCTCAACGCTGCCGGCAACGGAAATGGTTCAGACGCCAGCACACAGTCGTGCCCATCGCGTTCTGGAGCTGCGCCATCTCCAAGAGCCGCTGGGACTTCCGGTGCTTGGCCTTGGTTTGCCGCTTTGGAGGCCGGCGATTTGGACCGGGACGCGCTGAACGTCTCCGTGCTTGTTCCCGTCGCCTTTCCCTCCGGCGGACCGGAGCTGTCTTGCAGGATTCTGGAGACGTCCATCTCGCTGAGGTCGTCCAGCGAACTGCCGTACAGCAACTTGGTGGTCATGGGCAAGCCCGAGTCTGAGCTGAATCGTGATGATGTGGCGCTGGATTGGCCAGTCTCTCGCGTAGCCCTGCTGAGAGCGCCAATGCTAGACATGAGCTCGTGCTTGTGGACTGCTTCGTCAATGTTCCGCATCATCCGCTCCGCGTCTTTTCTTCCTCGGCGAACCTTCGCTGTCGCTCCTTTCTGCTCGGCCGCAAGCTGGAGACATCTCGCGAGATCCGCTTCCAGCTGCGGCAGGCGCTCAACGTCCCACCGGTCGACCGCAGGAACCTCCCGGCGTTCCAAGTCAGACCGCTGCTTCTCCTCGAGCAGCCGCTTGCCATGCTTGATGCGTCCCTGCAGCGCCCCTTGAAGTCGCCAGAGGAAGCGAAGGAGGTCCTCCGCCTTCTCTGCCCGCCGCAGCCGGTCTTCGCAGTAGTCGTAGAGTTCCAAGCCCTTGGCCGAGGCGTAGAAGGCCTGCATCTGCCGACTCGTAGCGCGAGCATCGCCATAGTCCAAAGCAGGAAACCCCGCCTTGCGGAGAGAAGGCGCAGGCTTCGGTGCCAAATCCTCGCGGAATCGATCGAGCAGAAGGACCAGCGTGTCACCGTCTGCGTTGGGCAAGCCCGGATCCACGCCGCTGTCGAGCAGAGCCTGCGCAGCTCGGTACGATCGTGTGCGCACGCTGAGATGCAAAGCGGAGTCTCCCTCCACAGCAGCGTCGATCATCACGTTCGGCAGCTCCGCCAGCTCTTCGTACTTCTTGGTCGCCCTCTCCCAGTCCTGCTTGGAGACGTAGGCGTTCACGCTCGAAGCGGCCGTGCGCTTCGCGTCCAGCAGGGCCTCGACGCGCTGCTGTGTCTGCTGCGCTGTAAAGAATCCTGCGGTGCCGAAGGCCCACGGAGCTCCTGCGACTCCCTCGCGAACGCGGAGGCGATTCAAGTCCGACGGGGCGCATCGAGCGCCTTGCGTGATCAGCTCCTCCTCGTCGGTGAGGATGCCGGCGAGGATCGTCTCCGACCAAAGCCTGGGCGGCCGCCTCCGGCCCAAGGGCTTACTAGGGTACGGTGGCAGGAGCGCGCCTGCAGGGCGCACAAGACCGCGGTTGGCTCCGCGAAAGAGCAGCGGCCGGCCGCGGACGGTCTCATATCGGATCTGGCTGTCGTTTCCGTGGTCGGCGCGATAGGCGCGCACCAGACGGTTGCGCAGCGCCTCGGCGCGCATCGACGTATAGGATCTAGAGGGGTTGCGGCCACCATGAGCTCGATGCTGAGTGGCGGTGGAGAAGAGGCGGCGAGTTCCACAGGATCGGCGTCGCAAACAAGAACAACGAGGTTTCCGGACCAGAGTCCTCCATGGTCCGGACCGGGATTCAGCGTATTCATTCTTTCTTTTGTGATTTTTCTATGAATTTCCCATAGCGCTCGAATGAAAGTCAACGTAAAGTAGCAATCCAAGAGAAGAAAAGTCATAGAATTTTCATCTATTATACAGAAAAACGGTGGTGCGCCCGCAGGTCAGAAGCACATCTCGAGCCACGAGCCACGAGCCACGAGCCCCGAGCCACGCGCAAGCCCCCCCCCAAAAAAACGCCACAGAGGATGCTTGGGTATCGCTTCTTGCTCATCTGTGGCCTCCTTTTGGTCGTGACTCTCCCGGTTAGAGGCCTAAGGCCGCTGGCGAGGCGTCCATGGCGCGGACCCGTCTCCTGGCGCCGCGCAGCGGCGGAGGACGGGGATTTCGCGGACGTGACTCCCGCCACGCTTCCCAAGGGGGACAGTGCTGCAGATGCTGACGGCGGCTTCGACTCCAGCTCGGTATCACGCTTTGCGAGCGACGTCCCAAAGCAGCAAGAGCGTGATCTCTTCGTGCCCATCTTCGCCATCGTGGCCATCACGGGGTTCTCCGCTTGCTACGCCTACGAGACGTTTCGCTACTTCTTCGAGCAGTGATCACGCCAGGAGACGTGATTCGTAGCTGGATCCGCAGGTGGCAAGGAAAGGAGAGGATTTCCCCCCTTTGTGCACAAAGAAGGCCGCGACATGCTCGGACTCGATTGTGGAGAGGAATCAGCGCTGGATTGGCTCGACAGCGAAAACTTGCTAGGCGGCAGCAACGCGGTTGTCGCTAGGCTGCAGCAAAGCGTTTGTCCGCAAGCGCTTGTCCGCGTATCTCAGATCTCAGATCTCAGATCTCAGATCTCAGAGATCTCAGATCTTAGAAAGGGTTAGTTAGGGAAGGATGCCGCTGGTGCTCGATGGACTGATCGGAACGAGACCGGGGCGTTGCCGGAACTCCACTCCAGTGCGGCCAGCGGTACAGCATCAAAACGAGCTCCCACAAAGGCTAGAAGCAGGAGCCAAAATACCGTGATAGGAAGTCAAGATAAGCACAGTCCTGATTCTTTGGGCGCTTTATCGCTTTGGCGCCTGCTGGCCTTCGGAGGTGATGCTCTGTCTGTTGGATGTTTCGCGGCAGGAACATCCGCGGCGCCTCCCAGCGGCCACAAATTGCGAAGACGTGGTCCTGCAACGCCGCAGCCTTGCGTCTCACCCGTTCCGAAGCGGTGTGCACGATCACGACAGACTAGACGCCGCATATAAGCTTTGACACGGCCAAACAGGTCTCTGTCCACTCCTCCACCAATGAAGCTTCATTCTTTGAGCTCTCTGATTTGTCGATTTGTCGAAGGTACAGCTCACACACTCCTGCACTCCATTGGATGCCTCCTACATTCTCATTCCGAAGAAGCCAATCCAGCGTCGTTCCACCGGTCAAGAGTACCATGAGTACCCTGGTTGATCCGGAAGGTGTGACAGCCGCCTACGAGCGTT
>JAAMXY010001515.1:0-30064 GCA_019677205.1 Pinguiococcus pyrenoidosus
ACCCGAACTTGGCCCCCAAGAGCGTTGCCACGGCGAGCCCGATTGCCTTCGACTCCCCGGCAGCTGGTGTCATCCTCGACGGCAATCGATCAACGTGCGCGAGGACGACGCCGAACATGCGGGGCAGCTTCCGCATCGACCTTCCCGTCGGGGCGATGCCGACCTCCGTCGTGGTTTTCGGTCGGACGACGGAGGACAACGGCGAGCCTCTGCCATGCGCGCAGGAGGCTCTTGGCATCGACGCGGCACAGATCTTCATCGACGGACCTGACATGGATCCGCTGCCGTTTGATGCCCTGGATCCCGTCGGTTTTCTCGCGCACTCGTGCCACGCTGTGTCGTACACGCGCGTCTCCAGATATGACATGCCCGCCGAGTATCTGGAGATTTCCAATGTGGCGGCCAACATGCGGATCTGCGAGCTCGAGCTCTTCGTGGACGACGGCGCCGGCAACGAGATCAAGTTCGACCTGGGAGGGCATGTTGCCTACGTCGACACCTTCACAACGATCCACCAAAGAAACGCCATCGGCGCCATCGACAACGACCCCGGCTGCAGCGGCTCTTATCCGGCCGGCGGCGGTCTCTTCGTGAACATCGACCCCCGCATTCTCATCCGTCGCATCTCCTTAAACTACCAGACCAGCGGAGGCGGAGCCGCAGGGGCCCCACGGGCACGCCTGACAAGCGGCATCGACCTTGGAGCATTCCCACCTGCGTCTGGGACGAGTGGCACCATCGAGCTGAGCATATCCTCGGCGGCTTTGGATGCCCTGAGCTCGGCAAGAACCTTGGCCTTCGACGAAATTCGGTCGGAGGTGGACTCGGAATGCGGCGTCGGCGCCTCTCGACGCGTCGCTGGAACGTACTATCAGGAAATCCCCGAGTCCACACCGTGCGACTGCCAGGCGGCATGTAACGCCGACCAACGCTGCGTGGCGTGGAGCTACAATCGCCATGCACGAGGGGTCTATCGGCAATGCTACCTCTCGGACACGGAGCAGACGATCCAGGCCATTTGGGGCGTGGGATTCGTCAGCGGCCTAAAGAACGCTTCGCCTTCGCCTTCCGCCAACTACGCCCTCACCGCCTCGGGCAGTCGACCCTTCGAGATTGCAGAGCTCGTTATCTTCGATGGCGTCTTGCCGCCCAAGCTAGCCAGGGAGTTTGAGCAGCACTTTGCCGAGCACTACGTGTATCTCTTCGGCGGCGAGCCTCTCCCACCACCCATCGTGACCCTGACGTCGGGTCTCATGCTGGAGAGCTCCGGGCAGCAGTGGGCGCAAGGATACCCAACGAAGTGGCGTCAGGAGGCATCAAACTTCGACAACCTTTCATCCGCGCAAAGGGAGAAGTTCGGATTGCATCCACTGGCGCACGCGGTGTCGGGAATCAGTACGTACCTCACCAGCGACTATCTCGAGATGCCTTGCCTAGTGCGCACGACTCCGTCCGATGCTGTAACGAAGTGGGCCTTTGACCCCCTCTACGCGACCGCCTTCACCGACGGCGCCCAGCGCCGACGGGACAGCTACGGCGTCGAGATCGAGTCCCTCAGCATCTGCCGCCGCCTGGGAACCGCGGCTAGCGCTCTGCGCACCTTGAAGCCGAGCACCGTGTGTGGCCTGTCGAGCCTCTCCGACGCGAACCCAACCTGTCAGCCCACCCGTCTCGTCGGCGTCTGGTCCGGCGCTGGCGTGGCCCTCAGCTGGCTCCCGGGCTGCCGCGCAGGCGTCAAGTACCAAGTCCTCCGGGACCGAACGACGCAGATCGGCGGTGACTTCATCCGCAGCGTCGAGAACATCGAGGGTCCTGTCTCCCCTGAGGAGCAGCAGGCCTTCTGCTCCGAATGGATCGAACCAGGCGCTCAGGTCATGGACGTCGATCCCACCGCCCTGGCGCGCGTCGGAGAGGAGATTGAGTACTGCGTGAGGTCGCTGGTGCCGCTGGAGACCGGCGACGTCGCAAGCGACTGGCGCTGCACCACCGTGTCCATCGGCTGGCGAAGCGTGCTCCAAGCAGAAGTGTCCGCTGAGGCTGGCGGAGCGCCGCGCCTCGGCGTGGGCATCGATGCCGTGGTCTGTGGCATCGGGGAGGCCGACTGCGAGTACACGCGAGCGACCAGTGCCTGGCGCCACACTCTCCCTGACGGCGGTATCACCCTGGCTTTCTCCGCTTTCTCCACCGACTCCAGTCTGATTCCTTACAACCCCGAGCGCGATCTGAGCACCGTCACTTGCGCCGATGCGGAGGGCCAGACGATTACTGGGCACCCGGACTTTGCCGTGACCATCGACGGCGACGTCGGCATCGCATGGTTCAAAGAGACGCCGCGGTGCTTTCTTCAGGTAGTGTTCCTGCTCCACACCAGGCACCGTCATGAAGCATGCGGCTTGCACGTTGCTAACATGCGTGATCTTTCATCAACAGTTTTCGCAGTTCTCTTCGGACGGTCACACGGCCACGTTCCACGTGGATGACGTGGGCACCATGCAGCTGAAGGACCCCGTGGTGGGCTTCTCGTATCACTTCGTGGTGGAGAGGAGCCCCAGCTGGGAGTACATGGCCGAGCAGTGCCGCGATACCTGCCAGCTCACGGGCAACGTCGAGCAGAGCGGCGCCTTCAAGTTCTCATCGTCCACGATCTTAGATCTACAACATCGGTCTTTCTGCGTCCGCTACAAGCATCGGTGCCCGACGGGACTGCTGGGCCAGCTGGCGCAGCGGGGCGCCCTTCTCTTCGGCAGCGACGACGCGACGCGCACGAACGTCCTCTGCTCCCCATACGAAAACGAGTGGGCATACTTCAACGAACTGTCGGACTCGTACCAATGCTGCCAGGGCGCTCTACCTCAGGACTGGGATTCCTGCAACCGGCACTTCACCAGCTGCGATGCGAGCGCGGCGAGCACGAGCTCTGAGCCCTACCAGCAGAAGGAGGTGCGCGTCTTCGTCGAGACCGGAACCGCGCACTACGAAGAAGAGCAGGAAGTCGAGGAGGCACGCCTCCCTTGGATCGACTTTGCCTTCGGTGAAGAGCGCTACAGCGAAAGCATGGACGTCACCCTCGTCGACCCTGCGGGAAGTCGCATCCTGCGTGGAGGGCCGGAGATTACGGTCGCCAACGCGCTGGTGGCCAGGACCGACAGGTTTTTCTTCGCCAGGAGCAACGCAGAGGGCGGCGCCCAGCTTACGATCTCGGATCCCTTCGGAACGCCCTCAGCGTCCCGACGGGTCCGCCTGTACCCGTTCACCACGTCCGCATTCCTGAATGCGCAAGGCACACACGTGACGACTACTCTTCACCACTTTGGGTCTGAGGACGCCGTCCCGCTTCATGGCGGCGGTGGCTTTGAGGTGACCGCCCAGGACGATCGCGTCCGCATGGTTTCTCTGCTAGACGCGACATCGGTAGTCGTCCCGGTGCACGTCTCCCATAGCAGCATCGGTCCCCAGTGCGGCTCCGAGGACGTCTACATGTGCAGCTTTGATGAATCCGGGACCATCCGATACTCATGCGAGAAGACAGACAAGGACGGCATGGCTTTCCTCTCGGTGCCTCTTGGACAGAACGTTCTCGTTCGCAACGGGTGCCCGGCGTCGCCCGCTGACCAGGTCGACGATTGCAGCGTGGACGGCGACATTAAGATCGGAAGAGAAGTTACCCACAACGACGAGACGCAGGCTTCGTCGACGGTCATGTTGGTCACCGTCTCGGACGCCCTCAACGGAGTGGTCCAGCGCTTTGCCGAGCAGTCCATGCGGGCCCTCAAGGCTCGCGTCGGAGCTGGGCGCTTCGACGACGCTGCCATCGACGGCTTTCGCACGGTCTATCCACTGGCCTTTGATGTTGTCGAAAGCATGTCCATCAATCTGACGCATGCCGAGAGACCCGAGTGCAACGCGGCGTACGAGCTCTCGGACCTGAGTCCCTCGAAGGACTTGCGCCTCTTTGAGGTGATCATCCCGTCGGACCTGGCCTACCAAGTCGAAGCTGTCCACACTACGAGCGGCGACGTCACGGCTGGCGGCGCAGCAGTAGGTCAGTACATGAGCTCGCTGCCTGCGCAGCTTGTGAATGAGACCGACGCTCAACCGATCGTCGAGTTCATGTATCGAAAGCCTGCGGTCGTCACCGCGCGATTCAGTGTGTCCAACGCGCCCTTGAGCTCCTGCACGAATCGCAACGCGGAAGAGATCTTCGGCGTCGACGCCATGGGGCCCGGGGGCAGCCCAACCCGAATGGACGTGAGCCTCATCGCCAGAGAGCACTACGACAGCGCGGTCGGCGAAGTCGCTCTTGACGCCTACCTCGACCTTCTTCCCGGTCAGATGCTCACGGAGGACGCCGTCGCGGCGGCTCCTGAGGCGCGACGAGTCGTCGACGCCAGCGGTCCCGAAAGACAGGTCCAGCTTCTGAGCGACACGGAGGTCAGCGCTCTCGTGCCCTGTCCACCGTCCTCGAGCGGCTGCGCGGTTGCGGGTTACGTTCCTTGCGTGGACGCCGAGGGATGCAGCATCGCCGGTGACGACATCTCCGGGACGGTCTATCAAGTCTCGTACGCGGCGCTGAACACGCCGGAGCGCTTCTCGCCCTACACGAGGACCATCCGCGCTCGCTTCCGCCCCGCCCTGGAGGATGTCCCGTCCGCCATGCAGCAGGAGCTTCTCACTACGGACTTCGTGGACTTCAAAATTGTGATCGCAGGCGATGTGCCGATCTCCTTCAACCAGGCTCTGAAGCTTCCCGAATTCGTTCCGTTCATCATCCTGCGTAACCCGCCCGGCGGTGGATCCGTGTCCACCTGGGACAAGGGGAGCATGCTCTCCGTAGGCCTCTCCGTGGCGCAGGCGGACAGCCTCGGAGCGAAGACCATGCTCTCAGGAAGCCTGGGAATCAAAATGGTAAGCATTGCCACGTCCTCCCCTCTCCTCTGCTTCCGCGACAGCTGAACGATGCGTCGTCTGCGCCTTCACAGGATCAAAAGCTGAACGCAGATGTGTCCATCGGTACGAGCCACAGTCGTGCATTGCCATCCTTCCCCTCGTCTCTATGCTAATTGGCGCAATCGACACGCAGCTCCCTTGGGGATCGGAACCGTGATAGGAACCATCTCGAACCTCGCCGAGGCGGAGAAGACGCACAAGGTCGGCGTCGAGCTGGAAGCCACCAACGGCGCGGGATTCAATCAGGGAGACTCCATATCTTTCAAGGCCGGTCTGAGCATCTCCACGTCTGCGGACATGGTCGGAGCCTTCGGTGACGTCTTCGTCACCCCGACGCTGGCTATTCGCATCCAGACGGAGCTCCCCATCGCCTTTGTCGACGACGACGAAGATCCCGATCGCTGCGGCGGTCGCGAGCTACAGGAGAAGACCACTTGGTCGATTCTCGGTGGCGAGTCCGCGAGCGTCGAAGAAGCCTTGCAGAAGTACCGACGGGCAACTGTCAACGGCACCATCGACGTGGAGGCCGACGACGCGAGCATTCACTTGCAGAACTACGCTCGCCTTGCGCTGAGCGACGACAGCTGGAATGCTGTGGCCTTTCATAGCGTGAACGACATCATCATCAAGCGAATCCCGCAGCTTCAAGCTCGCTGCGCCGAGGAATGGAATCGCCTGTGGTGCTACTACCCGTCCGTCCCAAGCTCCCAGCTGCAGGGGCTCAACGCCGCGTACAGCTTCTTCAACGAGGACAGCGGCCGGAACTTCTGCAACATCGACTTCACCAACGGACCGGACTGCTCCTTCGTCGAGCAGCCCGAGGCGGAGAGCGAAGCGGACGCAACCTTTGCGCTCGCGCGCCTGGAGGCGACGCTGGAGGCCATTCGCGGCTGGGGTAAAGCTCTGCAACTCAACGAGAATCTCAAGGACGCGGCCGTGCCATTCCGAACGGGGGAGCTTGTTCAGTCACCGATCGTCCAGAACCGGCAGGAGCTGCCCGAGGCCGCTTACAGCGAGCTTCGCGCACAAGAGGATCGCGTCGACGACGTCGCGGAACGGGACGCTCCGGATCCTCTGGCCGAGATCGGCTTAGGCGGCGGCAGCCCCTTGAGCGCGGCCATCGAGGCCGGCACCGACGCCCTTACCTCGAACCTCTTCAGCGAC
Source organism: Pinguiococcus pyrenoidosus (assembly GCA_019677205.1). Taxonomy (NCBI): domain Eukaryota; class Pinguiophyceae; order Pinguiochrysidales; family Pinguiochrysidaceae; genus Pinguiococcus; species Pinguiococcus pyrenoidosus. Next base: position 6,112 of record JAAMXY010001515.1, read on the forward strand.
AATGCCGCCAAAGCGAATGCTTTCCAGAACAGGCTCCGCCCTTCGGTGTCGGCGGAGGCGTCGATCGTTTCCTTCGGCGGCGGAGGCATCGGAATGGACTACACCTTCACGTCGACCCAGTCCTCGTCCCTGTCGCTCACGATGTCCAAGCAGATCAGCGCCACCGGGAAACGGAGCACGTCCACATCCGGCGGCGTGATTCTCACGATCTTCGACTTCGACTACGAAAGCTCGGCTGGAGGGGCTGTGAAGGACGATGAGCAAGGCGCCGAGTCGCTTGGCACAGAAACCACAGTGGGAATCCATCTCTCGGACCCCGACCGCGCGGACGTCTTCGACGTTCGCATTCTGCGTGACCCCGTCTACGGCACGCCGGTGTTTGAGACGCTTGCAGGAAGGAGCCTATGTAAGTGAAGGAGAAGCGGGACTTCGTCCACCACCGACCGACCCGCAACACAAGTGCGCTAATCGCATGGACGCAACTCTTCCCCTTAGGCCCGCACGAGCACGGAACGGAACCCCTGCATGTAAGCCCTCTGATGTCGATCGGCGGAATCTTGCTCCCGCTTCAGTGATCTCACGAACTTCGGTCGCCCTCTGCAGCAATTTGACGTCTTCTTCGCCTCGGACGTGAACGAGCTGGACGAGTCGGGGTCGACAGTCTCTCGCAAGGCCCGATCCGTGTCGCGCCCCCTTGACGCCGATCCGGGAACGGCAGCAAGCTTCACGATGGACATTGTCAACTACGATCCAACCGGCGAGACCGTGAGGCTGTTTGCTGAAGTCGCCGCCCCCAGCGACGTGCCAGTTGACGACTCCTTCCCCACACACGGCCTCTATGGCGTGCGCCTGGAGGTAACACCTGCAGGAGAGCAACGCAAGCGTCGACGTCAGGCGCGACGACTCAACTTCGTTATCCAATCCGCTTTGCCATCGCACAGGGCGACTTCATGGTGGAGACGGGAACGTACCTTCTGCCCATTCTCAATGGCAACTCGCGCGCGACGTGGCGTGTCGACTTCGTGCCGCACAGCGACGATGAGCGCGACTTCGAGGTGCGCGAGGCTCGCTTCCGGCAGCAAGGCAGACTTGATTACGCCGGCAACCCTCACTCCGGGCGCCTGTACTGCAACGTCGAGCTCCGCCTCTATTCCATCTGCGAGTACGAGTTCTCCGCGGACGACGGCGTGAAAGGCTTTCGCTACGATGCCTCCGACGCGTCGATGCAGCTTTGCTCCCAGTACGATCCGGTCCACGACCGCAACTCCTTCGCGCCGTCGGTGTCGTGCTATGACGAGGTCGCGCCGGAGGTCTTCGACGGCCTTGGCTTCTCGGGCGTCCAGTTCGTGGCGGAGCGGCCGCTGCAGCAGATGCTGCTCGTCCCTTGCCTGAGCTTTGACTCGGAAACCGACCTCTGCGACTTATCCAACTACCCCGACGGCGTCGCTCCATGCGAAGGGATGGTGTAGCTGCGAAGGACAAAACGAGCCGGAGTCCAGACGAGAGTGCTGAACGAAATTCCGCCATAGAACCTGGTGGGCAGAGGCCCCGGTGAGCATGGCAGCGAAGGTTTCGAGGGCGTGCCTGAAGAGAAGAGTGCGAGACTGCAGATGGCGATCCTGCCCGAGCAGAGGCTCGAAATGCCGCGGGTAGCAATGCAGTTGAGACGAGGATCGTCGCAGCAGCTTCCAGCAACTGCGCTTTTTCTTGGCACTTGCAGGTCTATGAGCTCGGTCGGTGGCGGCGATCCTCAAGCATTTCACAGCTTTGCGCCCACCCCCTCCTGCCTCTGGGATGCATCTGATTTTCACCGACTTTCGTGCAGCTAACACCACTTTGGCAAAATGAAAGAGAGAGAGAGAGAGAGAGAGAAAGAGAGAGAGGTTAGGGGAGCCACCAAAAAGTTCCACTAGCAAGGGTTGCGAAGATGGCTACCATGTTGAGAGCATTGGCGACAGAGCTTCAGGGCAAGAGGTGCATTTCCCGCATCCAAAGGCCGCCGCTGGAACTTGAGATGGGTCGCCCCTATCATATCGTGCGTCGATGGCCCTGTCGTTGTGCTTCGTGGCTCGACGCCATGGCGCCACGAGGGATTGTCCTTAAACTTCATGGGGCGCAAGGAGGTGTCACTTGACTATCACGTGAGATGTCTGTTGGGCCGTCCGTATTCGCGCAATCTACGGAGCTGCAACTTCCCCCATTGGCTCCGCAGCTTGTGGAATCTGAATTACGACCCAGGATTGGCTGAGAAGACCCTCCCAGCTGCACCAAACCCAATCAAACCAAGCGCAGACTTCGTGGTGGCCCTGTTCTTCAGCCGCACAAACGAATCCGCTGCTTGGCCGCCATAAATCCTTCTGCAAGCGCATCTCCCGCGCCACCATGGCGTTTCCTCGGCACGCGCGGCGCTCGGGCCCGAGTCCCACGTCTCGGGTGATCCTGGTGCTCGTGACGCTGGCGGTTCTCACGTATGTGTACTTCATGAAGAAGGTGTCGGACAAGTACCATGTGGAAGTCGGGGCGGAGAACCTGAGGCAGGAGAAGCGCTCGGTTCGAGCGACCAAGTTCGCCACGGAGCTCGCCAGCTACGTCGGCTCGAGCAGCAAGGGGCAGCAGCTCACGGGGGACGAGGTCAAGGAGCTGCGGCGAGAAGTTGCGACGCGCATCCACGATGTCTTCGAGAAGCCGGGCGACATCAACGCGCCTCGGCGGGTCCTAGACCTCTCCGCCATGGCGCTCACGAAGCTTCCGGACGACATGAGCATCCTCGAGGAGGCCTATGAGGGGCACGGCGTGACGGACTTCCTCCTGAGCGACAATGCCCTCCGGTCTCTGCCAAACTCCATCGGCTCCATGGCGAGGGTGGAGAAGCTGTACCTGCGAGGCAACCGGCTCGTGTCCCTTCCGGACAATCTAGGGGATCTCAAGGTAGGCGCGATCTCGGGGGAAGGCGCATCGATGCGACCGGGGCTCAGGGGCGCCACCGACAGGTTCTGGAGAAGCTGGACGCGAGGAAGAACCAGCTCACCGCGGTTCCGGACAGCCTCGCCGAGTGCATCAGCCTTCGGTACCTGGATCTCAGCAACAATCGGCTGACGGCGCTGCCCGACAGCTTCAACAACCTGATTCACATCGAGGTGCTGAACCTGAGGGGCAACGGCCTCGACGGATCCCACACCCACGCCCTCACGACCATGGTCAACCTTCACAAGCTGATCCTAACGGACAACACGCTTGGCTACCTGTCGGAGGAGTTTTCTGCTCTTAAGAACCTAGAAGTCTTGAATCTGGAGAACACGGGTCTCGTCATCCTGCCGGAGTTCATAGGCTCCCTCAAGAAGCTGAGGGACCTGAACGTGAGCTACAACAAGCTTCGGGAACTCCCCAGGTCCTTCTCGGATCTACACAGCCTCCAGGACCTCACCTTGCGCAACAACGAGTTTCCAGTGCTGCCGCCGATCTTGAACGAGATGACCCAGATCAAGTCCTTGGTCCTCCGGTAAGCTGCTGTGCTTGTTCATGTAAGGGTCCATGCCAACCTGGCCGGTTCTCACCTTCTCCCGCCTCCCTCCCCGTGCTCCCCCCGCTGCCCAACAGCGACAATCCGATGTGCGTGAACGGGCGGCGATACTGTCCCTTCCCCCCTCACTTGAGGGACTCGAGCGAAAGCGCCGACAGCCAAGAGAATTCCGAAGGTCCGCCGAGCGGCACGACGGCGGCAGGGCAGTCCGGGTCCCAGTTGTTAAACGAAATTAGAGAGCGGCCCGTGAGTCCCGCCTTTCGTGCTGTGGTGGAGGCTGCGCAGGCCGCAAGGGAAGCTCCAACCACGGTTGGCGGCGGCATAAACGGTTTCGTGTGACGCACACCCTGATGCGCAGGCTGGGTAGCCTGCCGAAAGCAACTGCATACTTTCGTTCACCCCGGGCTTGGCTCTGGACTTCACGCGCAGGACTACCAACACAAACGGCCTCGAGACACTACTGCACTACGGAACGGAAACGGGTGGCGCGTCGCTCAGGATTTGATGCCCATGGAGGCCTTCGTCATCTGGATGAGCGCGCTAGCCTTGCCCAGAATTCCCTCATTGTACATCAAGCCGACCATGCTCTTCCCGAAGTCCAGGCCCACCTCCGCGATGGGATACTGGAGCGGCCCGGGAATCGACGTCCGGATGAAGCTAAAGGTGTCGACGACCACGCTCTTCATGAGGCAGCACGCACGCAGGCCTTCGGGGCCCGCGAAACGATCGAAGCCGGACTCCTTGATTCCCCCGAAGGGCAGGGACTGCACCAGATAGTTTACGCCGAAGTCGTTCACCGTGGTCATGCCCGCTCGGATGCGATTCCCAATCCGCGTCGCGCGCTTTTGGTCGTTGCTGAACACAGCGGAGCCAAGCCCAAAGTCGCAATCGTTGATGATCTCCACGGCCAGCTCGTCGTCATTGTTCGGGACCGTCATGACCGCCATGACAGGCCCGAAGACCTCTTCGTTGGCGATCCGCATGGTCTTGTTCACCCCGGTCAGCAGCGTTGGCAAGTAGAAGTTTCCGTCCCAATCCTTGTTCTGCCTCCCGCCCACCAGCAGCTTGGCGCCTTTCGCCACGGCATCGTCCACAAGCTCTTGGATGATCTCGATCTGCCGAGGCATCACCATTGCGCCCACGTCGAAAAGGCCGTGGCCAAGGGCCGGTCCCTGCCGCAGCTTCTCGATCATCGGCTTCACCGTTGCCACGAACTCCTCTTGGATGCCTTCGTAGCAGAGGATGCGCTCGATGCCGCAGCAGTTCTGCCCGGCGTTCTGGAAGCAACCGCGCATCGCCATTGGGACCACTTCGCCGAGCTTCGCATCTTCGCAGATCACGAGGGGGTCCTTCCCGCCCAGCTCAAGAATCACCGGCTTGAGGTGCGGAGCCGCTCCTTTCATGACCATCCGGCCAACGCCAGGCGAGCCGGTGAAGATGATCTTATCAATGTTCTTGCAAGCAACGAGCGCCGCGCCGGCTTCTCCAAAGCCGGTGACAACCTGTTGGCATTCCCGGTTAGAACGGCATCTGTTCGCACGTGCGAGGGCGCGCGCTCCGGAGCGTGGCTGGCAACAGCACGGGGGGCTGACCTGCACAAGATCCGGATCGTGACCACAGGCCCGCAGCGAGGCCTGCACGATGCGGGAGAAGTACGCGCTGCTCCAGGATGTGTATTCCGACACTTTGCTGACCACGGCATTGCCCGCGAAGATGCCAGAGACGACGTGATTCATGACGTTGTGGAACGGATAGTTCCAAGGTGCAATTACGCCGAGCACGCCAAGCGGGTGGTACTCCACGTACGAGGTCTTGTGCATCATGAGCGGCCCATTCGGGCGCACCTCCCTCTGCAGCCACTTCTCCCCGTTGGCGCAGACGCAGCGGATCTTCTCACAGGTCGTGAGCACCTCGCCAAGCAGTGCGTCAAGAAGCGGCTTGCCCGAGTCCCGCGAGGCCACGCGGCAGATCTCGTGCACGTGGCCAGTGATGTACTTCTGCATCGTCATCAAGACTCGTCTCCGCTCGGCGAAGGTGGTGTTTACCCAAGCCTCCTGCGCTTTCTTCGCCTTCAGCACGACCTCCTCGACCCGCTCGGGGGTCATCGCCTCCACTTCTCCAAGAAGCTGCAGGGTACCCGGCTCGAAGCAGCGGATCACCCCCGGATGCTTTGGATCCTATTGCCAAACGAAAATGGCTTCCTTCAGACCGCTGCTACCTTCTGTCTCATGGAAAGAACCAAGACAGAGATAACAAGAAGTCGCTCGCCGCCTACCTGAATCTTCATCTCCGGATGCGCTGGTCCCTTGAGCTCGTCGGCTTCCTCCGTCTCCGTCAGCTCCACTTCGATGCTTGGCACGGAGGGCCTGCTCAGTGCCGGGATCGAGTTGGTGAGGCCCGGCTGCTCCGCAAAGAAATCCATTCCATGTTCCACGTACCCGGAGAAGGTCCACAGGAGTATGGGAAGCGCTACGGCCAGCGCCACCGCCAGCGCCACATGGGTAGGGCTAGCCTCCTCAAGCACCTGGCGCAGATCCATGACTTCGGACTCCGCTCCTCTCGCGCGGTGCGGCGCCTTGATGGACCGCAACGTGTCCGATCCGCCGTCGTCCCGTATCGAAACTGGAGCTAGGATTGCTCGCTATACCCACAGAGCGGCCTTCCATCAACGACGAGAAGACGAGAATGAGCTGAAGCCTCCACAAGGAAACCTTGCTTTGGTGTCGCGTCGCGACACAGATCCAAAGGGGATCTCTTCGCAGCCGATGTTCGCCTCACGTCGGTCTTGGCCGGAGAAAGAACTTCCGTTGTTGCGTTTTCGGTGCGGACTCGTCCAAGCCGAGTGCGGCAAGCGAGCGCACGTCCGACGGCCTGTGTCAGGATGAGCGGCATCCCGGCCGCGCGCAGGCGACTGGCGAAGTACTTTGGCAACGGCGGCTTGACCACGTACGAATACAAGAAGGTCCGCAAGTTGCGCTCCGCTCTGTAAGAAGAAGCTTTTCCCATTGACGCCTTGGCCGTGCTCTCTGTCTCTTCCGCAGCTGGCCCAGCACATAGACGACGTGCGCACCGTACTAGAGGTTGGCGGCAGTCTCCATGAGGACGACCAGATGTGGGTGGAAGGCAAATGCACGGAGGAAGGCAACATGAAAGTCTGCTCGGACGAGTGCCGATCTTTTATCCTGTCTCGCTTCGCCGGGGTCGCCACCGAGGACGTCTTGATCGGCCTCATTTTCTTCCCAGAGTCCTGCCACAAGCTGCTGGACATTCCCCCGTTCATGAAGCTCAGTCACGCCGGCACCACCATCGCGGTGGGCCCGGCGGCCCTCAGCCTGAAGAGGCTGCCGAACTACGAGATCCAGCGAGCCCATTCGTGGGGTTCCGACGATGCCTCGGGTGGTCTCCTGTCCTTCGGAAATCCAGTGGCGGCCGCATCCAGCGTCCTGCTGATTCTGGCGATCTTGGGAGGCATTGCCTACGCCGTCCGGCTGTGGCGGAAGCGGTCGGGCGATGGCGGCATCAGCCAGCAGAGCAGCATGTCCCTCCCAGGCCGAGAGCTACCGCGCGGACCGAGCTCGTCGTCGCTCACAGGTGAGCTCGCGTCCCGTCCCGTCCCGTCCCCTCCCCAATTGCCTCGGTGTCTGAGGCTGTCGCTAAGAAGTTTCCCTTTTCCCGTTTCTCAGGAATGCATCACGGAGGCCGCAGCGGAGGAGGCATGCGAAGGAATACGTCCGGATCCGGAATGCCTTCTGGAGTCACAGTCCTCGCCCAGGGCGGGTATGCTCAAAATACACCCATGTCCTCCCGGGGGAGCCGAAACAATCTGCGTGCCAGGTATTCATGAGGTTTGATAGACGATCAAGAGACGGAAGAAACAGGCGTTTCGCCTGGCTGCGGATCAGCGATGAGAGCGACGAGAATGCTTCTAAAGACCACGAACAAGTGGTGAAGACCACGGGCCAAGATAATAACGGTGGTGTTTCTTTAGAGTGAGAAAAGCTTTCTAGAGGGCGACGGCATCAAACCCATCTTCGTTCCACGGAAGCCGCCGATTCGAGGCTGTTGTCGCTCCAGCTGTCCTTGATCGACGACAGTTGGCCTCTCCGCCTGGACCCTTTCTTCGCCGAGCCAAAGATGGCAAAAAGCGACAGCTTGATAAAGGGGAGCAAGCAAGCGGGATTCGGATGAGAGACGACACGAAAGCGAGTCCACAACAGAAACCGTATGCAGCGCAGAAGAACCTCACCTGGACCATTCCTGACAGGGCACCCAGGAAGTTGGGGATCCAGACTGCAGGATCGTACTGCAGCAAGGTGCCTTTCAGCGTCCACAAGGCACCATTGAGAAAAGCCGCTAGCGTCAGGCTGAAGTTCATACTCTCCGCGCTTCTGTCGCGCAGCACTCTGCCGATGTTCTCCAGCGGCGAGGCCATCAGCACGACGCTAATCGCCGCACCGAGGGTTCCCACCACTCCAATCGCGCGGTTCTGCTCCAGGATGCTCGCCAGGGCGTACGCGGCCGTCGTGTAGAAGCCAGTTAGCAACGAGATCCACCGAATCCTCGGGTGACCGCGGTCACTCGCGAAGGAGTAGAAGCTCAGCAGATAGAAGGCGCCCAGCAGCACACCCGGGGCGCTGCACACAAAAATCATGCCGTCGGACGTCAGATAAGCATACAAAACCCACACCATGCTGCTCAGGAAGATGCTCGCGAGCGGCAAGAAGTTCACGGTGGCAACAAGGCCCCGTCGCAGCTTCAGGACCTCCCGCAGCGGCGCGGAGATCAGCCACGCGCCTACCACCGGTGCCATCGTGCTCACCACGAGATCGAGCACGCCCAGCCATGAAGCGTCTGGTGGATCTTCCATCTTCGCCGTCTCCGGGGATGCCTTGCAACTGCGAGAAGCGCGGCTGCTGGATTCTGGCCAAAATCCTTCTTGCGAATTGCGATTGAGCGACTTCCTTTTTCCCTGCGACGGAGGCAACGAAAAATGGAGTTCAGATTCTTAGTCTTTATCGTACTATAGAATTTGTGAATATGAATATTAAAATAAATATTTACAATAAACATTTCAGATTTCGGGACATGTTATTTTATGGCATTCTTTTCGATAAGAGCAAGACGATGACCAATCACGAGGCGTGTAAGCATTGTACCGTTCTGAATACTATTGATTTCTCCTATTTTTAAGCGCGGTAGTATATGTACCTACAGTACTGAAGTACGGTCAATGTCGCAATCCACATATGCTACACGGCAAGCAACGATTCTCTCAGCACCTTCCCGCTTCCCAACCATCCGATCTTCCGCGGTGGCGACGGTGGCATTCTACAGAGAGCGCCCGCGTCTCATCCTCTGCGTCGCCTGCCGGTCTTATTTGCTCTCTAGTTCGTGACGAAAGAATGGCTGCTCAGCGCGCCCTGATCCTGGCCTCTCTCGTGGCGGGCGCGACCGGCTTCGGAGTGCTGCCTTCTCTGAAAGGCTCGCAGCTGCGCTCCGCGGTCGGACCGCTCGCTGACGACGCCGCCGGAGGTGCCTCGGAGCCGCAATACTATCAAGGTGAGTGCCGCAGCGCGAGGGAAGCTGCTGAGACGCGCGCCGGATGATCTGAGGGTCAGCTGACTTGCAGCTTTGGGAGAGAGTTGCAGTAGCGCGACTGACGCTTGCCTTGGTGACCAGGAGCGCGCGTGGGCCCCCCGCCGGACCTTCCGTCCCTGCTGCTTCACAACCGCATCGTGTACATCGGCATGCCCCTGGTGCCGGCCGTCACAGAGCTGATTGTGGCGCAGCTGCTGTACCTCAACTACGAAGATGCGCGCAAGCCGATCACGCTGTACATCAACTCCCCGGGCACGATGACCCCGGACGGTCGCTCCGCGGGTTTCGAGACCGAGGCTTTCGCGATTGCGGACACCATGAACTACATCCGCCCTCCTATCCACACGATAGCCGTAGGACAGGCCTTCGGCGCGGCGGCGATGCTCCTGGCGCAGGGCAAGAAGGGCCACCGCTCTGCGCTTCCCAACGCCACCATCATGCTCCACCAGCCCCGCTCTCGGGCGCGCGGCCAGGCCTCGGACATCGCCATCATGGCCCGGGAGGTGCTGTCCAACCGGAGGATCACGTGCGAGCTCATGGCCACCGCCACGGGAAAGACGACGGAGCAGGTCATGGCCGACGCGTCCCGGACCAGGTACCTCAGCCCCGACGAAGCCATCGAGTACGGCTTGATCGACAACGTGCTTCAGCCCAAGGACAAGAAGGCCCGGCCGAGCTTCCTTGACTCGCTCATGATTGGTGACTAGACGAGCCGTGTACAGAATAGTCAGGACTGGTTCGCAGGAGAAGCACAACCTAACGAAAGGAGCCGATTTCTCTCCCTCTTATGTGACGAAACCCTGCTCGATCAGGAGGAACCGGGCGTTCCACAGCAAGTGCGTCACCATCGCCGGCACGAGATTGCCACTGAGAAGATACACAGCGGCCCAGAGGCACCCGATCACCGCCAGGGGGATGACCGACTCTGCTATTCCATGCGTCAGGCCAAATGCCAGGCCCGAGAGGAGGACCGCGAACGGTCGCATTCGCGGCAGGATGGAGATCAGGCACGGCAACAGGAAGCCGCGAAAGAAAACCTCCTCCCAGAACGGGGCCAGCGCGCACACAGGGATGAAGCCGACGAGCGAGCTCCACTCCCAGGTCCCACCCTGCGACAGGAACTGCAGATGATCCACCGGCGCCGGCTGCAGTAGCACTTGCAACGCATCAATCTTGCCCAGAGAGGCGTTCATGATCCAATACGTCATGCGTATGGCTACGGTGGAGAAGAGGTACCCGCCCAGGCTCCACCACATGAAGTTCTCCCGGAAGCGGATGCGGAGCCACTTGCTCTTCGGCCCCCAGAACGGAGGAGCTAGGCGCCCGACGCACACCGCACCGACTGCTGCCATGAAGGCGTACTCCAGGGTGGTCCCGATTGCGTCTTGCATGGCGAAGCTAAGCGGCGTTGCCGACAGGAGCGTCGCGACCGTGGCGTGGAAGAGCGGGCTGGCAATGTACACGATGCAGGCGTACCACACCACGACGGTAGTGAGCACATTCCGGAAGTAGCCCGGCGGCCTCTCTGCAGTTTCCCACGGCAAAGTCGGCGGCGAGGGCGGTGCCGGTGCCGGTGCCCGGGCCGGCGGGGGCTGCTGCATCGCCGGTGCATCGTGCTTCTCTCGTGACCTCGAAGAGCGTCCGTACACTCTGGCCAGAACGATGCTCGCACACACGATGGCCTCCCAGTCCACGTAGAACACGAGCGGCTGTGCAAGCAAGAATGGCACAAAACAAGGTACAGGGACTTGAAGGCCATTCAGCACCAGCATGTCTACGGCGAAAAAAGCGGAGATTCCTGCCACCTGGCCGCCGACGCCAGGATTCCTGAGCTTCTCGTACACCCGCTGGAGTCGGGCCGGCCGCTTGGCGATTTCTGACCCCTCCGAGGAAGATAGGCCCAGGTTGGGCGGTGGGAAGGGCCGGACGGGCCGGAAGTTCGGTGTGCCAAACAGGCGACAGTGGGATGCAGGCCGGCCATGGCACACGAAACCCAGCAGGCCCAGCACCAACCAGCCCCTGCGGCCTACTGGCTGCATGGTAGTCCCAGCGTATGCCTATCGCTGGTAGTCCGCCGCCTCAAGCGCCATTTCTGCAAGCGTCTGTTGTATCTGTCCGCGCCCAGCCGAAGCACCATCCGCTCGCGGCCGCTGGGGATTGGGCAGGATAATTTTTTAAAATTAATACTTTTTCCGCAGCTTTGGTTCAGGAAGAGAACAAGTTGCACAATCCTCTGTCCTTGAAGCCCCATAGAGTGCTCAAGTTCAAGAAAACGTTTCTTGAAAAGAATTATTTAATATAAAGTATATGAGTATATTATGCAAAATAATACAGCGAAAAAACGGTCCAAAATTATTGCTTTTTGAGTGCTGCAAACAAGAAAACTCTCTTCAAGATTTGAGAGCAATTCAATTGAAGATCGGAAGAGACGTCGGTTCGGCGTAGCTGCGCGCTCGGGCCAACGCGCACCACAAGAAGCGAGCGCTTGTTGAGAATGGACCTGCCCATGCAAGTCTGCGACAACTGGGACGGGACTGCGTTCGTGCCGCCCAAGTCGGAGCAGTATCTCGACGTCGTCTCGCCGTCCACTGACAAGGTGCGCAGAAATGGCACGTCGCGCGAGCAAGGGCGTCGTTTTCGTCGCAGTCTTCGCAATCGCTCAAAGGGTTCACGCAAGTTTGAGACACTCTCGCCATCGCTATCTCGTAACAGGCTTTGCGTGGGGCGCGGCGGAGCTTCGCCAGGCCGCGCTCCACCCAAGCGAGTCGCAGCGACATGCCAATGGTCTCATCTTCACTTCGCGTGGAATGACAGGTCATCGGTCGCGTTGCGCTCAGCGACTCGGCGGACGTCGCTCAGGCCGTGGAGCGAGCGAAGGCCGCGCTTCCGGCGTGGCGACAGCTCACCAGCAAAGCGCGTGCGGCCATCATGATGCGCCTCCACGGGCTCATGCTCGAGCACAAGGAGGAACTTGCTCAGATCGTGACTGCGGAGAACGGCAAGAACCTGGCAGAGGCTCGGGCCAGCGTCGCCAAGGGCATGGAGACCCTAGAGTGGGCGTGTGGCCTGCCGCAGGTCGCGCAGGGCAAGACGCTGCTGGTGTCGCGGGGAATCACCTGCAGCGACGTGCGCAGGCCTCTCGGCGTCGTGGCCTGCATCACGCCCTCCAACTTCCCGATCATGATTGCGTGCTGGACGTCACCGATCGCCCTCACCGCGGGAAACGCAGTCATTCTGAAGCCGTCGGAGAAGGTGCCGCTCACGATGCGCAAGGTGGGCGAGCTCATGGCTCAAGCCGGCGTGCCCCGCGGCATCTTCCAGCTGGTCCATGGCACGCGGCCTGCCGTCGAGGCTCTCTGCGACCATCCAGAGATCGCGGCTGTCACCTTCGTGGGCTCGTCACCGATTGCGGAGGCCGTCTCGAAGAGATGCCGAGCGCTGAACAAGCGCTGCCTGGCGCTCGGCGGCGCGAAGAACCACCTCGTCGCGCTGGACGACTGTGATCACGAGATGGCCGCCCGCGACATCGTCGCAAGTGCCTACGGCTGCGCTGGCCAAAGATGCATGGCCGCCTCTGTCCTCCTCCTCGTTGGTGACACGGGAGATCTGCTCGAGCGCATCTGCAACAAAGCCACGGCGCTGGAGTTGGGTGTGCAGCCGGGGCAGGTGGGTGCCATCCTCACGCCGGAGTCCCGCGACAGGATGAAGGGGTACGTGGATCGCGCCGAGGCAGCGGGCGCAAAGCTCCTTGTCGATGGACGCCCAAGCGCGGCACGAACGCCTGGGACTTGGTTTGGCCCCACCGTCGTCGTACTGGAAGACAAGGCAAACGAGTGCTTGCACGATGAGATTTTCGGTCCGGTGCTGAGCGTGCTGCGCGTCTCGTCGTGGGAGGAGGCCATCGAGATTGAGAACGGCAATCCCTACGGGAACGCGGCCTGCATCTACACGAGCAATGGCGCGAACGCAGAATGGTTCACGGAGCGGTTCCGCGCGGGCATGCTAGGGTAAGCGGAGCGGAGCGTTCACAGTGGGTCACGGGTCGCCTTCTGACGCGGATGGTGGTGGCGCTCCTTTCTCTGCACAGGGTGAATATTGGCGTTCCGGTTCCCCGAGAGCCTTTCAGCTTCGGTGGCATGTACGGCACGGCATCGAAGTACGGAGACATGGACATCACTGCCGACGGAGCTCTTGAGTTCTTCACGGATCGGCAGAAAATCACGGCAAAGTTCGGCGCGCCGCGGAGAGCACTAGATGCAGCCGGGGAACTCGCTGCAAAGCGGCGGCGCATTGACAACGGGCACAATGCTACTGTCGACGAAGCCAACTTCGTGGGGAAGATGTAGGCACGTCCGGCTACTGGACATATCGCTTAATAAATCGCCTGAAGGAAGGGAAGGAAGGTCAAAGGGTGTCCGCTTTGAGCATTGCAGGGATCCTAGCAACGTAGCAGCGTAGCAACGTAGCAAAGTGGCAACGTAGCAGAGTAGCAAACAAGCAAACAAGGCCAAATCCCGAATCCCAAGCCCCCCACCTGTGGAAGTCGCTCCGAATCGGATCGTTCACAAATCGCTTCTTGATCTCCGGCTCGTCGTTCGCCTGATTGCGGAACACCACGTCGTCGTTCCACTTGCGCTTCATCTTCGCGCCTCCCCCGCTCTTGCTCAAGGGGTTGTCGGCCGACGCCGAGAACGCGGGCGCGGAAGCGGCCAGGGCAGCCTCCGCCTCCTTCTCCTCGGCCTCCTGTCTCGCCTTGGCCTCCGCGCGCTCCTTCCTGATCTTCTCCAGCTCCTTCCGCAGCTCCTCGTCGTCATCCTCGTCGTCGTCCGAGTCGTCCGAGTCGTCCAAGTCGGAGTCGTCTTCCCCGCCGAAGCCCACCTCCTCGTCGGCGTCGTCAAAGAGCTGCGCGCTCTCCAGGTCCGGCTCGTCGTCGTCGCGCAGCAGCAGCAGGGGGTTTCTCTTGGGAATCGCATCTTCTAGCATCAGAGGATCATCCTTGGCATCTGCCGAGCCGGAGGCCAAGAGTCCCGCCGCCTTCCGCCGCTTCTCCTCTTTGAACTGCCGCTCGCGCGCGTCTAGCCTGGCGCGCAGGTCCATCTGCTTCACTTCCTCCACAGTCGCCTGGCCAATGCGCCGTGGCTTCATCTTCAGCTGGCCGGGCTGGTCGCGCGCGCTCGTCTGCGAGCTCACTTGTCCACCACTCGACCAGTTGCCGTAGTCTCCGCCGCCGCCCGCCACGGCAGACTTCCACGTCGGTCGATGTGCGGTGGTCATCTTTTCCGACCTCCTCTTCTTCTTTCAAACGGGGGAGCGACCGGAGGCGCAAACGATGCAAAGACGCCGACGCGCACGCGTCTTCTGTGGCCCTCCGCCCGCCCGGCGCTCTCTTGTTTTCGTCTCTGGTCGACTCAAAGAACCGTTGCGGAGATGGCAATATTATGATGGAACTGCTCAGACTTTAAATTATTTTTAACCGCTTTCTCTATGACAGACGGGGAAATGCGGAGAACCTTCCGACCTGCGCGGCCGGCCTCACCGCCATGCTTCCACTGCCTGCGCCGGATTTTTTGGGCTTCTGGGGCGCCGGCCTTGCCTTTTTGATCGGCGCGGGCACCGTGGTTTGGCTGTTGTACAGAGGGAGGACTCGAAATGTGACGTTTCGCCGCATCCGGGGCATCGAAGAAGTGTCAGCTGACTACGACGCGTTCATTCTCGACGCCTACGGAGTGCTCCGCGACGCCGATCGCGCTCTGCCGGGCGCGTTGGACTGCGTCTCGAGCTTGCACAGCAGGGGAAAGAAGCTGGCGGTCGTCTCCAACTCCACGTCGTTGGATCAGGCGGAGCAGCTGAGGAACCTGGGCATCGATCCCTCGTACTTCCGCGCGGTAGGAGTCCTTGTCAGGTGAAGACGCCCTCGGCGGCCATGCTCATATGAAGACGTGCTCTAGATCGTCACGTCGGGAAGCGTGTCGTTCCCGCTGCTGAAGCGCCGGGAGTTTGGAGAGCAGTGCGTCCTCTTCACCTGGAGACCCGAGGACGTCAAGAAGGATCTTGAGCAGGACATCGCCTTGAAAGTCACTGGCATTGAAGAGGCAGACTACATCCTCGCGCAGGGAACTCGCTTGCTCAAGGTCAGTGCACTTGCGGCCCTCCCAGCGCGCTTCTGCTTGAGCAGCTAACGCCTCCTTGTAAACCCGCAGACGGCACCTTCAGCGGAGGGAAGAGCGACGGACGTGGCTTGTGACTCGATTCATTTTGGATATGAGTTCCCAGAAGAGGCGATCCGCGTTCTGAAGAGGGGCGTCGAGAGAAGGTAACTGCCAAGGGCGTCTCGTATGGCCAAGTCAATCCAAACAGGAGGATGACGAAGATCCTTCTCGTTCGCAGGTTGCTGCTGGTATGCCTCAATCCTGATGTAGTGTCCGTTCAGCCTGATGGGAGCCTCAAGTATCAGTCGGGAGCAGTCGCAAAGAAGTATGAAGGTGCGTGGCACGCCATATTTGGGGCTCACAGATCCGTCGGCTTATGCTTTCCGCACAGAGCTGGGTGGAAAGGTGAAGTACTATGGAAAGCCAAACGCAAGCATCTTTGAGGTCGCCATGCGTGAACTGGACGTGCCGAAGAGTCGCATTGCGCACGTGGGTGATTCCCTGCACCACGATGTCCAAGGCGCGGCCAACGCAGGGGTGGACTCCATCTTCATCTCGTCCGGCATCCACGGCGCGACGCTTGGCGTCGACCTGAGTTCTCGCGACGAGCACCTCTCCACAGAGGCGTTGAACGCGCTGTTTCAGAGCGAGGAAGTCGTTCCTGACCATGTGGCGCTGCACTTCCGATGGAGCGGCTGATCCAGAAGCGTCACGTTGACGTTGACGCATAGCGGACTGAATCCGGGGAGCGTAGCCCTTTCGCGAAGGCAATTTGGATCTCCTCACGGAGAGCCGGAGCTTCCGAGTAAAAGGGGGCGGGGGAGGGGGAACCGTCGCATAAGTGCATGAGCCCTCCAACCCCGAGACCCTTCCTTGGAATCTCATGCCGGAAGCGCAGCGCAGAGTTACAGAGCGAAAGGATTTTGACAGCACCAGCAGAAGGCGCTTCCGGGCCCGGTATTGCAAACAGGCTATACCTGATGCAACGGCGGCCTGTCCATCAATGGCCTCTAGTCTGACCACTTCCTTTGTACACGTCTAGCTACTCTATCTTCCTCTTTGCCAGCTGCGACTGGGTTTGCGTCGCATTCCATCATCCACTTACGCATCCAGAGTCTTTGTTGCAGCAGATCTTGCATACGCCGCGGCTGGGTTCCGCCTATTGCGCATCATCTTCCCGATGCTCATCATGCGCTGGAAGTCATGCTCGCGCGAAACGTCTAAAATCCACTGGCGCCGGCGTTCGACGGATAAGCGGCTGGCAGCGATGTCGTCAACGCACTGACCCAGATTGCTCGGCTGCGCCCCAAGCACATTCGCTGTCGACATGCACATCCAAGACCACCGCCCCTCGAGGCCTCGCCACGGCGGTGACACGATGGCGCTGGTCTTTCTGGTCGGGGATGCTGGCCCCTGGCCTGGCGGAGGCGGGGGCATTGGACTCGCTCTGCCGTGCGGCTTCGCCTGGCTCACATGGCTCGATGGAGCAATCCAACAAGACGGCAGCGCCGTAAAGACAGCCCCGAACCTGGCACCGTGGCCCAGCGATCGGTCAACACCGAGGGCTTTGGCACCGAGACCAGGAGCAAATAGCAGCGGATCGCTCTGCAGGAGCAGCCCCATGCCCAAGTTCCCTGCCGCCACTGCTGCGTTCGCTCCCTTCGAAGAACCTCTCCCGAACGCCGCATCCTCTCGACAGCCTTCTTCTGGAGGCGGGGCACTCGCCAGTAGCATTGGCGACGCAAACGGGAAGACAGTGTCCCCCTGATCCGATGACAGGAGAAAGGGCGAGCCCCCCCCGCAGAACGTGTCCGTATCCTGTGCTTCCGCCCGAGGCGACTTCACCACCTCCCGAGCGCCGTCCATCATCGCATCGCTGTCGCTGGTGTCCGAGTCCGTCTGTTGGGCGTCGGCATCGTTGAGATCCTTCTCCGCTTCCTTGCCGTCGACCTCTCGAATCTCGTCCGTTGAGTCCGGCCCTGGAGTGCCAGAGCCTGCACTTGTTCCTTTTGCCTCCCCTCGGCGCATGCCCGTCGCGACCAGAGCTGAACCGCCCGCGCTGTACCGACGCTTCCCGGTCCTGGACTTTGAGCGCGGACGATTTGGATTCCCCGCAGGCGTAGCGGCGCCGGCAGAGCTCACGCTTGGGGCGGGACGTTCTATCTCCGTGTATGGCTGTCGGAAGCCCAGTCCCTTGAGGATGTCGGCCGTGACGTCCTTGATCAAGCTCGTACGATTGCCAAGGCAGACATGATCCTGCCTATCGTGGAGGAGCTTTATCGCAAGTGGGTCCGCAGAACGGGGATCGACCGTGTGCATCTTGAGATCATCCACGTCCGCATCGCTTCCCTCGTCCTTCTGCCCCAATCCATCTTGCCTCAGCATGAGCAGGAACGCCTGGCCGTCCCAACTCCCCCGACTTTTTGCGGAGCCCTTGGATTTGCAGTTGAATAGCGACGCTCCATTGAATTCGAGACCGCAGTCGCTGCACCGGAAGCTGTGCGTCAGGCCCCACAGGTACCAGTAGATCTCTTCCCAGCTCACGTTCTTGCTGTGAAGGCCAGCCACGAACTTGGTCAGCGACCATTTCGTCGCCGGAGCATGCTTTCCGACCACGTCCCCGGCAAAGTCGATGGCCAAGGGCACGGAAGGGCAGCGGTGCGCAGCCTCCGACTTGGTTGCGAAAGGCACCAGGCAGTAGCGGCAGGCGCTAATGCTATGAGGGAGCCCCTTGTGCCTCTCTCGGAAGTCCATCTCAATCCTCTTCTTGTACAGCTTGCTGAGAAGCTTGTCTCGCTTGTCCTTCGCGTAGGCAAGAACTTCCGGCCCTGTCAAGCAGGCAAGCCGCGTGAGCAGCTGGTCGTTGATGCAGCTCATGTCAATCGGCACCCGGACCACTTCCGAGAGGTGATCAGCGATGTATCGAAGGCAGAGCTCAATAAGCCCTGCCATCTGCAGAAACTCGGATGAGATGAGGATGCTGATGACGCAGCTCGCATCGAGTCTTGGCGGGCGGTCGTCGTTGTGTATATACTTTATCAGCCAGTCGAAGATGTTGACGTCGCAGTGCACGCTGATGTCCACATCGTCTTGAGAGTAGCTCTCGTCAATGAAGCTTCTGAAGTACTTCATGTGCTCGAGCAGGAGGTCTCGCCGGCAATGGAAGTCCCGCTTGATTCCGCGTTGCTCATCACACACGTGAATCACGATCATTTCCACCTTCCCCTGCCCGGCCTTCCTCTTCGACGATGCCTGTGATCCGGTCATCGTTGGCTGCGTCTTTTGTTTGGAGGCCGCCTTGTCTTCACTTCTGCCGGTTCGATTGCTGTCCGTGGTCCGACGCGCCTCGTTGCCGTTGGGTCGCTTCGAGGCTGTACTGGAGAGTGCGTTGCCTCCGCTCCTGTCGCGCTCCGAGTTTCCATTGCTTGCGTTGCTTGCGTTGCTTGCGTTGCTTGCGTTGCTTGCATTGATTGCATTGCTTGCGTTGCTTGCATTGCTGGCATGCACAGAGTCGGCCGAGCCCATGGAATGCCGGCGAGGTCGATCTCCGCCGCTTCCCCCTGCAGCACGTCCTGCCTGTGCCGCGAAGTCCCGCTGCTGCCGTGGGGATGCGGCATCCTTGCCAGCAATCCTTGACTCGTAAGCCGCAGACTCGACCGCGTTCTCGCCCTATCACAGACGGAATGACGAGCATGTCTTGAGACAAAGGCGGAGGCAGGAAAAGAACGTGCTCACGGCCTGTACCTTGGTGCTGCTGTAGAGCGAAGCGTGAGCGCCCACACCTCCGCTCCCGTACTTGTCCTCCACATTGTCGCCTGGTGCGAAACTCTCGGAAGACGCAGCGTCGGCACTTGGCATCGTCTTGTGTCTGGCTCCGTTCGCGTGGTGGTTCAGCTTGCGATTCCACGGCAGCTCCCCCGAAAGCGCTTCCTTCGGCTGCGTTTTCGTCTCGTTGCGCGTCCTTGGACTGTCGCCGCTGAAGCCTTCACGGACCACGGCGAGAAAGATCTGCTCATCTCTACGTCAAAGCCATATCCAGCAGGAAGCGCTGCTCACCCAATGCTTTCGCTGTCGCCGCAGAATGAGCAGCTGATCGACGCCGCTCGGAAGAACCCTCCACGATGCCGCTTGGACGAGAAGGATGCGCTCTGCGCGAAGCGGAAGAAACTGGTATCAGATAATGCTTTTGCAAAATTTCTCCCAACGTCTTCTGGCCTCCTAGCCCCGCAACCCGCGCCTCCCTTCCCCCTCTTCCCCCCCTCCCGGGGAAAAAAAAGAGGGGGGAAAAAAGGAAAGAAGCAAGATGCTTACCCATTCGCTTTGCTGCGTCCGCTTGCGTAACTGCCACTGCGGCTGGATGCAGAGAGGGTCTGGTAGATGTACCGCGAGCCCGACGCGCTTATAGGATTCTACCAGCAGACTCAGATGAAAATCAGGCTATCGGCGCTGTCTTCAGCCCAGGAGTCACCTGGAAAGAGCGGCCGGAGGCCCTGGACTTGGTGGGGCCCATGCCGCGGACGGACAGGAGTTTGCCTCTACCCGTTCCTGGCTGCATGACCTCTTCAGTTACTCAGCAAAAGTCGACGGCGACATGAAAATGGTGCGTTTACGCGGGAAAAAGGGCTGAAAAAGGCGACGCGTCGTTTGAACAAGAACATTTGTTTCCGTCCGTGCTGACAGAGAGCAGAGGCAAAACGCATCACTCAGGATCGCGATTGAACGTGACCAAGATCGATCTTGAAAATATTTCAAAATTGGGCGAGCAGATCGCTGACCTGTACGGTGCAAAGCACTGGATCCAGTTGTGACGCAGGCGTTCCAATGACCAATCGCCATGGTTGATAGGGTCTCTCTATGCACTTATTAAAAAATAGAATACTAATTTAAAATATTAATGAACAGTTTTAAAATAGAAGAGGATGCGTTTCCCGCCAAACGCTATCTACGAAAAGCTTTGAAGCGCGAAGCCATGTTTCGCGCGTCTTTTGCGAGGTTCGCCTCCCATGTGGGCGCCTGGGGCCGACAGAGGTTGTTTGTGGCGCCAACTGCGGGAATGGTCGGAGTTGGCGCCCTCCTGGCGCTGTACTCGTCTCGCGAGGAGCGGTCCGACTGCGCGGTCGCCGTAAATCCTCGCAACTGCGCCGTTCGCGTGATCACCACCGAGGAGCTGCCCCACGGAGCCATCCGTCTCTTTACCGGAACGGTGAGCATCGTTGATGGGCTTGGGATACCTGCATGCACTTGAGATAACGACGGTCCTGCTGCCGGTTTTCTGCGACGCCAACTGCAATCCAGGCGCATCCGCAGCTGGCAGAGCAGATCGCGTCGGAACTCGGCGTGGGTCTGAGCGGCTGCACCACCAGTACCTTCAAGAACGGAGAAACAGGCATTCTGGTGCACGAGTCCGTGCGCGACTGCGACGTTTTCATAGTGCAACCCACCTGCAACCCCAAGCCCAACGACTATCTCATGGAGCTGCTGATCATGATGGACGCAATGAGGTACTTTTACGACAACCGCTGCGCAGCCGCCAGAGACGCTGCGGCCATGGCCTAAAGGACGTACCGCACCATCCTCAGGCGTGGAGGAGCTGCTCGGATCACGGCCGTCGTTCCCCTTTTTGGCTATGCTCGACAGGATAAGAAGGTACGGACTGCGCTGCCAGAGGATGGTCTTCGTGTCGACGGAGGAGTTCGATGCGAAGTAATGGACGAATGCTTTCCTGCGGGCTTCTAGGACCAATCTCGGGCGCCGATCACTGCGAAACTTGTTGCGGATATGCTCCGGCTTGCGGGCGCGGATCGAGTGATCACCGTGCGTCCAACACATCGTGGATCCATCCTATCCTCCGTGCCTTGACCATGCCATCGTTGCAGGTGGACCTGCACGCCAGTCAGATCCAGGGCTTCGTCACTTATCCGATCGACAATCTGTACGCACTGCCCATTCTGCGTGATTTCATTCGGGTGATGCGCCTTGAGGACACCATATGCACACTCGATCCGAGCCTCAGCCCACCTTCCTTTGACAATCGCAGACGCAACTCTCGGATAGCAGCGATCTCAGCGACATCGTGATTGTCTCACCGGATGCTGGCGGAGCGAAGAGAGCAGTGAGCAGTCCACGCGCACCGTCGCTGTCGCAGGGACCCCGCTGACGACGGACCAATCACAGGAGCATCTGGCGAAGGTGCTCGGTGCGGATCTAGCGATTTTCAGCAAGAAGCGTGATCGCGCCAACGAGGTACGTTCCGCGGTGCTCGTGCCTCCGACAGAATGCCATGTGGCCTAAGCCCCGCTGGCGATGCCGCGCGTATAGGTCTCCAAGATGATTCTAGTGGGCGAGGTCAAGGGCAAGAAGTGCGTGATCGTGGACGATATGGTATTGGAATCTCTCGCGTCCTTCGCATCCTTGAAGTCTTTGTGAGAAGCCTTTGATAGAAGGATGTTGCGTTCTGATCGTTTCCATTCGCAAGGTTGACACTGGCGGGACGCTCACGTTGGCAGCCGAGAAGGTAATGCGCATCAGCGAAGTCATGCGTGGGAGAGCACTGCCTTACCCTTGGGACAGCTCAAGGAGTATGGCGCCACGGACGTGTACGCCGCCTGCAGCCACGGAGTATTGAGCCCGCCAGCAGTAGAGAGGATCAACAAGTCTCCGCTAAAGCAACTGGTGTTGACCGATACGATTCCGCTACACGACAAGGTGCGCAAATGACGTCGAGAGTCATGAGTATCTCCGCAAGCCTCATAGTATGTCTTGGCAACCGTCTTAGATTGAGGAATGCGGTAAAATCACCGTCGTCCCGATTGCGGGTCTCCTAGCGCAAGCCATAGATCGTGTGCACACTGGCCGAAGTCTGAGGTAAGTTCGCCAGACCGCCACTGCTTCTTGGCCGACATGCCACTGACACTCTGCCACTTCTTGTGCTTCCTCTTCTTTTTCATGTGTGTGCGTGCCCTCTCCCCCCAAACCCCCAGCCATCTTTTCAATGCAGAGTCCAAGCTTCCCATCAAGGTGAACATGGACGATGTCCCCCCTTGGAAGCGGCGGGCATAGCGAGTTTCGGGCAAGCAACTCTCCTGCTCTGTTCGTTTGATACCTTAAGATGTTTGTGGGCCACCGGAGCTGTTCCCTTCTTGGCTGGATATGTCAGGAGCAGGCGCGGGAAAGCGAGCGGTGCGGATGGCCGGTCATGATAGTGAGGAGCACAGGAGGGCCAGTGGCATGTCATGTTCGGAGGAACCTTTCTTGATGTCAGAGACTGCGAAGTCTTCTTGGGTTCTCAACCGGTTGCGGAACAGGAAGACGATTGCTAGGACATACGATGTTCGCCTTCGTATCGAGCCGATCTGCCAGCTACTGAGGATGTGTGTCGTCCGTCGGAGCTACTTCCTCAGAGGCTTTCTCCTCTGAAGCCTTCTCCTCGGCAGCCTCGTCCACATGCTCGCTGTCGTGAGACCCCGACGTCTCAGGCACCTCACACTCCGCGCCGCTCAAGCTCTTCCTCAGGATGTAGCAGTCGGGCGGCTCGATTCTATTGTAGTAATTCTTGATCTTCCCGACGTTCTCGAAACCGAATTGGGCGTAGAACGCGATGGCCGCATCATTGCTCGTCTGCGGATCGGGCAGGGTTCTGCTTCAGCAAGCGGATCGGATCCAAGGCGGTGCGCGTCGCCGCGACAGGGCACATACCTGGACATGCAGATAGATGTGGTCGAGTGTCTCCTCCTCGGCCGCCGCATCGAGCACCTTCTGCAAAAGCTTGCCTCCGATTCCCCTGCCTCGCCACGCTGCCAGCACCCCCAGCGTCATGATGTACAGCTTCTTCGGCCGCGCGTTCTCGTTCTCGCTAGCGTTGTTCTCCCGGCGACAGCAGATCGCTCCAACGACAAACTCCCCGTACCACGCATACCTGCGTTGTGGCGACGTTAGGCGAGGCCGCACGAAGCCCAAAGGCGCCAAGAGGCCGGCGTCCGTACATGGTGTACTCCCTGGGAAAGAGCGGGACGTCCTGGTAAAACTTCTCGTTGTACCGCACTGGGAAGACCGCCATGTTCAGCGCGCGGAACATGTTGGCGTTGTTCGCGTGGATCGGCCCGAATTGGACTTGCAGAGGGCTCTTCTTCTTGAACTGCGGCGTCTGCTCTTCCTTGGTCAGAGGCTCCTCCCCTGCCGTTGACTCTTCCATGGCATTTGATGCCATGAGTGGTACACGTGGGTCTGGCCGACCTCTCGCGTGGAGCCCCTCCTGAAATGTATTCCTCGTGTGGTCGGCGTCCCGGGATGCTCTGATATGGCGCAGTACTTCTCGTCCACGAGATTTGGCGGGAAATCCACCCGAACAAGATACACCTCGTGAGTACCCATTCTGTTGGTACCACTACATACACCTGAGTACGCTACCCGTCGCGGAGGAATCCTGCAATCTCGAAATCCTGGAAACAAGAAACCGGAAACCGGAAACCGGAAACCGGAAACCGGAAACCGGAAACCGGAAACTGGAAACTGGAAAACCTCTTCCGTGGAATCGCGGAGTGCTGCTGCCGGAGGCCTCCCGACGCGCTCGGGATCGGCGCGGTTCGGCAAGATGAAAGCCTCTTCGATTTTTTGGCTTTTTTGTTTATTTGCTTGCTTGGGTTTTTGGAGGGGGAAGTTGTCTAGGGTTGTATTCAAGCGCTGGATG